>CABEEJ010002529.1:50417-97640 GCA_901482245.1 Timema douglasi
TATTATTATTATTATTAGCACCGCGTCTTACTACCCGTTCGGGTTATACGCACTTACGCTAATGTGTAATGGTAGGGTGATTGTGAGATGAAATGAAGGACCTACAGTTTAACGTGGAATCCGAACCACGGTGGAGGCCTGGCATTCCTCACATTCACAAGATGTCTTGTCAGAGGTGAAGGAAGGGTTTGGTAATCAGATAAATCTTTGCCGGGACCTGGGATTGAACCCCGGCCGCCAGCATACAAGTCTGACACCTTACCCCTAGACCGCCAGGTCACCCTGTTTTTAATAAAAACTGCTAAAACACTTCCCGTAACTTGCGTTCCCTATACACTCACCTTAATGGCTGGGGACCGGGTCCAGGATTTTAGTTAGTTTACAAGTCGTGTGCTAATTAATATACTCAGTCGGTTCAGAAAGTTCACGTAGAATACCTCGAATAATGAAGATGATGATAATAATATTTAATATCATCTTTTTAGCGACAAGCTCACTTTTTTATGACATAAAGAATCCTTTCATAATAGCGTTAATATATTTACCGCCTAACGTAAATAATTATTTTTGAAATACATGATGAAATTGTAATAAGGAAGCAGTATTAAACTATAATTATAGAATTCAATATGAAATATTAGTGTAATAAAGATATCGAAAAAGAATTTTAGTGAAATTACAAAAAATAATAATAATTCCAATATGTCTATATAGATTAATTAAAATTGATAGTTATTGATTAATACATATATGATATTAATATATGACAATATAAAGGCCGTCTCTAAGATGCCTGTAAAGGAGCAAGGGAATTCAGATAAGAAATAGAATACAATTAACTGTCATTTATTTCAACATTTTGTCAACTTTCATAAAATTTAATAATTTTTCCTAATTACTCTTTCAATTATATTACAACCAATCATTACTCTTCTAGTCATTAATATTAATTATCTATATAGGTTAATTATGTTACATTAATTGTGATTCTGTTATATTTATACTTGTTAATATATTGTGACCTTGACTCACATTTTTAATGTGTTATTTTTTATTGTGTTTTGATATCTTGAATCATATATGTATTAATCAATAACTATCAATTTTAATTAATCTATATAGACATATTGGATTTTTTTTTTTGTAATTTCACTAAGTCTTTCTCAATATTTTTTTACACTAATATTTCATATTGAATTCTATAATGATAGTAAATAATTATGTTTGGACTGCGACATCGCTATTGAAAATTTGTTAATATTTAGATGATAATCATCGAAGTAAGCGTTTTTATTTAAAATAACATGCGTGCATATATTATTGTGTCTCACCATAAGTGAAGTATTCAGGAAACCATCATTCCTGCCCCTTCCAAAGTTATTGTGTATACGCCACTGTTAAGAAGGTTACCAAGCCCAAAATAACTCGACACGGGGCGGTGTAAAACAATCCCCAGTAAAAGAGAGTGGAACTGATAACAACACGCATTGTTCTCCCCCATAATATGACCTTGGGTTCCCCATCCCGCACCAACGCCAATGCGGGTGCGTTTCCTTTAATATGCCCTCATATTTCCAAATACTTGTGTTAAATAGTCAATAGCCCTTAGCCAAGAGTAAAACTAAAATTATCTTGGTGGGATGGTCTCAGGTGCGCGCAGCACATATTTGTGTTAGGGACGATGAAGGTCGAAATTATAGGAAGTGTACCCACATTTATATAGAGGGGTGTAAAAATATTTAGGAAAAGCCAATCTCAGCCAGTGAGGATCTGAACCCCAATACTTTCGTCACGGGCAGTCCAGCCTATTGCGAGAGTGACGCCCTAGACTATGCGGCCATCGTAGCGTGGAGTACCCACTTCACAAGATCGGTGATCATGTGGTATAACGCGTCACTCTTGTGTTAGACTGGATTACTCGTGATGGAGATATCGAGGTTAGAGTCCCCAATGAGTGTACAGAGGGAATTTTTTACCAAATGGTTTTCAATTTCTCCCTCGATGCAAATGCTGATACATCTCCTCAAAATCCAACCTTACTCATATGTTATTCCACTAACGTAATTAATGTATGCGTGTGACCAAATCAGATACTAAGACGCGGTAACAAATAAATACAATCTCACTAGGCTCTTCATAAAAGTGTTGTGAACATGTTTTTCTTGGTGTATCTCGCTCGTCAGCTTAAGAGGAAGGGGTGGTCTACCCCAACTCCCCACCTCCCTCCCTGATCATAAAAAAACAAGTCGACCCTTAGTAGACGCGATTATAACGACACAGATAGCCAATATCAGTTCACAAGTTGGCATCGTTTCCGGCCCTTTGCGAGGTTTTTTTTGGCGGTACTTCAGCGAGCACCGGAAATTAAAAGTGAAACACACCGGAAAACAAGACGTCCGCCTCCGAGGGGCGTGTGGGTTGGTATTCCTGACTCCCGCAGTGTGTCCTGTGGGAGGATTGTGGGGGATCCCGTGGGATGGAAAGGAAACTGGCTGGCTCCTGCCTAGGAGTGTGCAAATTTGGAACGAAGTCGAATCAAATATTTCAGATACGCCCGAAGTTCGAGTGTGTTATAAAATAATATATACAGGCGTGCTTACATAGCTTTATACACTAATTGTAGACCTCAGTGTTCTTGCCTCAGAACCCATGCCCATGAGTTCAAATCTAGCCGAAGCCGACGGATTTTTATTGAACGATAACATCCGTGGCACATCTTACTTCGGAGGGGAAGTAAAGCCATCGGTATCATGTCGAGTGTGGCAATTGGGGCATGTATAAGAGAACCCTAGAAGGTATGTGAAAATACCTTTTCTGGAAAAAATTGGTAGGTCCTTTCACGCTTGCTCGTGACAATTCGACGTGGAAGACAACGGGGGACCACCGCACTCTCTGAAATCCTCTAGTACATGTGATTTATACCAGATGGTGTGGGAAGCGCTAACCAGCCTAAGGACTGGGCGCATGTCCAGCTCCGGATCGATATAAATCAAACTAAACTTCAGGTTGTTGACTTAAGAAAAAGACTCTGTTTAATATATGAAATTATTTTATTGCAGAAATATACAGATATCGTACCACTTGGATGAATTATGTTACTATTAGCCTACAACAAGTTATTCAAATCATATACATCCTTGTCAAGTACAGTACATGACAACACAAGATGAAAAATAATTTGAACATATTATGTATATATCTTAGTTGTCAATATTTTGTTTGATGAAGCTACTTAATTTCGAAGTCAACCTTTTCATCTAAGATAAGTTGACGTTGACAAATATTCTAAACGCAGGTTTAATTTAGTGAAAGTGTACCCGAATTTGAGTGGAGGAAGAGTGGGAAATAATTTAGGAAAATCCATCCTTTGTAAACCTGCCTGGGATTCGAAACCCGATCTTCTTGTCATGAGTAATCATTCAAATTGAGCTAGACACTTAAGCCACGTGCCTACTGGTGCGGGTAGTAGGTAATTAATTAGGTCCTGTTTATATTTGTTATTCAATCGGTTCTGATATTATAATGATAAAGAATATAGATGGATGATTATAATCTAACAATCGATACATCGATTATTTCGTTGCGATCAATAAATTTTTTCTATTGATTTATTGGCCTTTAATGCATTGGTTATATAGACGATTATTAAATACAGTAGGATAGGGTTAATTTGACATTGGTTAATTCGAACCCAATATAATTTCTATCAAATTCCTATTTAAATCAATGGTAGAAAAAACACACATTTAATATGAATTTTATAAGGAAATATTTGGATAGTTCGAAACCTATCCACTGTTAATTTTTTTTAAAGTTTGTACTCATTTCAAAAGGTTTGACTAACAATCATTATTAAGTCACCCTTATTTGACAAAAATTTCGTATAAAGCTAAGAATTATTGACACTAAAATAAGAGATACGGTGGAGAATCTAGCAATAGCGGTGAGCGGGTTGCCTAGAATAGGGAATGTGTTGGATCGGCTTTCATATTTTCTGTGTGACAATGCAATCATGTAAAGCCCTGGCTGATTTAAGTCCGCTATCTTATTGTATTAATAATATAATTCAAAGTTTTTATATTATTTGATAAAATGTTTATTGTTTTTAATCTATGTATATATTTTGAGGTTATTGATTTGTTCTGCACTAGCTGCCTAAATACTCATAAAAATATTTAGGATAATTTTAGTTTTTTTTTAGATAACCCTTGGACCTCGAATTAAGAAAGTTCTATTATATTCGAATCAATTAATATTTATTACAAATATTTTATTTTTTATTTTTCAATAAATTAATAACTTTTATGCGCTACAAATTCAATAACCAGCTTGAATGTTTTGTCCGTGGTAGTGTCACAATTTATACGAGGCACGTGAAATAAAAACAAATATAAGAAGAATCGTTGATAATAAATGTAAATATAACACATTATATAATTATTTTGTTCCCTTTTTCACATAGTTGATGAGTAATTAAAGGATCGTAGTCTCAATATTCTAGTGGCAAAGCTAGAACATCGATGACAATAATTATTATTGGTAAATGAAAGGTCTAGTGTAAATAAGGGAGCATAACATTGATTTTAGGTGCATCTTGAAGATTTTCTATCTCTATGAAAATTATTGATTGTCTTCAGTTGTTTCTCTTTGTTTTTGTTTGGTCTGAAATGTTTATAGATAATAATATATAATAGGGAAAAGTGTGAGGCTAAAATCGTTTCATTGTTAGAGTTTATCTTTTAAATTCACAAACACACTAGGAATAATCGTTTCAGCGCCAAATCTATTATTAAAAGTCCATACTTATTTTGATAAATTTGCAGCCAAAATTATATTAGGACACAATCGCGTTTCTTTATAGATTTACGTCATACCTGTACGATTGATATCATACTCCCCCGTCCTCCATTAAATTAATAATCGGTTGTATTATATACGATTATTCACCGAATGATACAATTTTTTTTAATACTGTATGTAATTTTATAAACACCTCTTCTTTGGAAGCTTGTTTTTATATCAATGAAATCATCATAAATATTGTATTAATTGTATCTACCACTAATATTCATTCAATAAATAACAGTATTGATATTTTGTATTGAGAAAATACTTAAGGTAGGGTTGTAGGTAAAGCGAGTTAAGAGAAGTGTTTTTGCAGTTTATATATCAAAATATGTTTGCCAAAATAAATACACTATTGCTCCAATCGAAACATAGAGTTTAATTTTATTTACAGTGTGGCCTTAACAGTTCTTGAATATCTGTCAAGGGTGTCTTGGAATTTAATGGAAATTTTTATCTTCACGAAATAAGTTTCTCATCTAATGCCGTTATGCTAATGAAAAATATTCAACATCTGTTGATATCATCACGTGAAGAAAATTTAACTAAAATGTTTCTACTGGCGAAATATTTGATTTGTTTTGGGCAAAAATGGTTTTGCTGAAAAAACCCTAAAAAAAAACCCCTACAAAAACACTGCGCTTAACTCTCGTTATCTACACTCCCACCTTAATGTTTATCTTTCGATGATTGTAACTGTGGTATTCAGACAACTGCACAACCTAGCGGCTTCCTTCGCACTAAAAACCCACCTCGCCGACTTTACAATACTTGATGTTTCAGGCGTCTACACTTTTATTATTATTATTATTATTATTATTATTATTTAGCACCGCGTCTTACTACTCGTTCGGGTTATACGCCTTAAGTACTAATTACGCTAATGGATTAGGAACTGGGAAGGTTGAATTAGAGGAAGTGAACCCGCATTTGCGTGGAGGGAGAGTGGAAAACCATTTAGGAAAAACCACCCCCAGTTCACCCGACCGAGATTCGAACCTCGATCTCCCCGTCCTCAGCAGTCGAGCTCAACACGACTAGCGTGTTAGCCAACTACGACACCGAGGCGGGTGTCTACACTTTTACTTCACGGTGTGCAGACGGGTGACAGACAGACAGACAGACAGACAGACGTACTCACTTGGAATGGCGATAGCATAAAAAAAAAGATGCCAAATGGTTTCTCTGTGCATAGTGTACGGAAACGAGTAGCTATCGTTCAAGTTGATGGTGCTTTTCAAGCACTAACGTTACCCGTTATAAAAAAAACGCCAGTCTAATTTTTACAGGAAAAGTCCGACAGCTGGATGGTTACTAGATATATTTTCCCAGTCGGCCTCGTAGTATAGTGGTCAGAGCCTCTGGCTACTGACATAGGGGTCCTGGGCTCAATCCCGGCTGGTGTCGAGGGATCTTTCTTGAAAGGGGAATAAGTCCGATAGTCACCGGGGCTTGGTTGATTAGGCTTAAGTTAGTTTAAGATCTTCATTGGCTTTCCCCGTCATATTCAATGTCCTCATCGGGACATGGAAAGAGCCTCCACTGAAAAGATGTACGGTTAGTAATATCGGGCGTCCCCAGGGCAACGGTACATTAGTACCGGCTAATCTTTCCACTATCGGGCCAAAGATTGATGTAACCTAGACACGCCATTAATATCATTCTCTACTTTCCCATAGTCATGCTTTAATTAATGTTATATGCAGCTTTCACTTTTGATATAGGGCCTGTCATAAATACCCCAAAAATAGCACTAATGATCTAATGAAATGTTATCACTGAGAAAAATTATTTTTGTATTTTTTAAAAGGTTCTTCCTATGAAAATTGGACTATTGTTGTCATGGCTACCATTAGCTCAATAATGAGACTTGCTATCGAATGGGCCGTGATTTCGGAGACTGAGAGCGGTATTAACACAAGTCATCATTTGGGGGGGGAGTGGGGGTAAAAGGCCCACTTTGTTAAACAAGCATGCGACCGCAGAGCCACCTGGTGTGAGTTCGACGGGATTGCGGTGAACCCTTAACACGTGATTATGCACATGCCACAAAGTCTGTATGATTTTAGCCTCTAGATTTCGTGTAGTTTTATTGAAGAGGGTCTGTAAAACAGCGCAGGACAAGATACATTCCTATTTTTCGTAGGAAGGGCCTCTTAGAAAATATAATTATAATTTTTTTCAGGCAACATTGATAGCAATTTTCTAACTTATTAATGAACCGAGATCCATCTCTGGTCAGGTATAGTATTTACAATTTACTATCTCACCTGGTATGGGATAGAGCAAGTTTCTACTGTCATTGATCTGGCTCGGTCTCACTTATGGCTATGATGAAAGTGACAGAGGTATGAACGATACTAGTAATAACAATCAATATACAGCCAGTCCCTGTGATGGAGTGAAGATGTCGCTTGTAGGGTCAGTTGCAATAACACCTTCTGGCTCAGTGAGGAAACTACCTCAATCCTCATAATACATAGTCACGCTTAGTACTGGCTTTACAGCTGACGGTGGAACTGTTGAGGATACAATCAACCTTTGGGTTGAGTACTACTCAAACATACACACATGTATTATCGTCAAAGTTCCCATATGCTAGATTAAGGCTGGGTTTATATAAATAAATAGCATATAATTAATGGTGAATAGTGCATTGCACATGGTGAGCAAACAGTTGAAACATTCTTTACAATGAAGGCGTTCAAGGCCGTAGCCGGGGGTTCAAACCCCCCGAAATTTTATGAACAAAATATATATGACTTTAATTGTGGTTCAAACAATGTCAAAATAAAGATACAAGTATAAATTATGAGGCTGTGTTGCCATAAAAAGCACTTCAGAGAGCTTCTATAGGTGTTTAATATTTAGAATTTGTCCTAGCCTCTGGCAGTTATGGGGTTATGTTGCCATGAAAACACTTCAGTTAGCTTCTAGAATTGTTTATCATTTACAATTTTTTTCTAGCCTCCAGCAATTGGGGGATGTGCCCACCAAACCCCCTGAAATTATTGGTTGGCTACGGCCTTGGCGTATGAATACGTGANCCCCTCCTCCAACCCCCTGAAATTATTGGTTGGCTACGGTCTTAAAGGCGTTCATAATCGATACACAATTAATAGTACACAATGCATAAATATAATTATCTTAAAAAAAAAATGTATACGTTGGGTGACCTGGTGGTCTAGGGGTAAGGTGTCAGACTTCTGTGCTGGAGGTCCGGGGTTAAATCCTTGGTCCCGGCACAGATTTATCTGATTGCCAAACCCTTCCTTCACCTCTGACAAGACGTGTATTAATATCAACTTGTGAATGTGGGGGATACCAGGCCTCCACCATGGTTCGGATTCCACGTTAAACTGTAGGTCCTCCATTTCATCTCGCAATCACCCTACCATTACACATTAGCGTAAGTGTTTATAGCCCGAACGGGTAGTAAGACGCGGTGCTAATAATAATAATAATAATAATAATTTTATACGTTATTGAGACTATATAACTATTGAACTTTAGATGTATCAGCCAATGAGAATGTAAGAAAAGCTTATAGCCAATTAAAGGTCATAATACACAACAGAAGAAAACTATCTTCTATCTATGTTTGAAATGCCTTGCTGTAGCTTTAACGGACTTTCTTTGTTTTATACTCAATGACTAAGATTGTAAATATGATTAAAAATAACTATATTTTGGACTATACTATCGAGAAGTTTTTTTAACCAAAACATTCATGATGGTAAAAATACCTGAACCAAATAAAAATCAAATTTGATTTTACTGTTACGGGCACCATTTAAATTACGTTAATTTGATGTTTCAAAAGATACAGTTTAATTATTGAAGTTGTTTTTCGAGTGAACCTTTAAGTGAAATATCTCTAAATCTATTATCTAGTAGAGCAAAGAGGTTAGGCCAATCTCTATGAATAAAATACATTTGATTTAAATAATACTATCGGTTGGAGTTTCTGGTTAAAGACCCTGAGGTATTGGGTTTGATCCCCGGCGCTTACAGATTTTTCTGTGAACCAGTGGGTCTGGAACGGTGTCAACTCAGCCTCGCGAGGACAAATGAGAAGCTACTTGAACGGAAATTAGAGGCTCTGGTCTAGAAAACTGAACTTAACGGCCATATAGTTCGCTGTGCTGACCAAATGGCACCCTCAATTTGGGGAAGTTGGCACTATCTTCGCCAACAGACGGCGGTCGCTCAGTCGGTATAGCTCGACTGCGGGCTCACGGCATGGAGTTTAATAAATACTACCCGCTTCAATGGCCGCATGGTCTAACATACTACTCTCGCAGTATACCAGACTGCCTATGATGGGAAGATCGAGGTTCGAATCTCGGTCGGGTGTACTAAGGGTGGTTTTTTTTTACCAAATGGTTTTTTCACTCTTCTTCCATGCCATTTAGGGTACACTTCCTATAAATCCAACAGCTTATCTTAGTTGGTGGCATGTATGTATACTGAGATAATGGTCCCGAGTTCGATTCCTGGAATTGACGAAAAATTTATCATTGATGAAATGTGAATTTACACTTTCACAATGATAAATTAACGACTGGAAACTGGATGCTGTGCCTGTCCTAGTCTTAAGCTAGATAATAAGGAATATAAAGCTATGACAGGCCTAGTAATCCGGGAGTGGAAAATATATGTCTTGAATAAAAAACTAATCCAGGCCACAAAACAGTGATGATGGACGTAAAGTATAACTTCCACTAAATATAACCTTCCTTATCCCTAAAACCATTAGTGTAGTTGGCACATAAGCGTACAACCCGAACGGGTGGTAAGATACAGTGCTAAAACATTTAAAAGAAATACGTTTAATTATACACAGTTATTTTTATTATGAATTGTGCACTGTACGCTAATCACTATTCACTAGGCCTATTAGTTATGCACTGGCGGCCGGGGTTCAATCCTCGGTCCCGGCACAGATTTATTTGATTACCAAACCATTCCTCCACCTCTGACAAGACATCTTGTGAATGTGGGGAATGCCATGCCTCCACCGTGGTTCGGATTCCACGTTAAACTGTAGGTCCTTCATTTCATCTCACAATCACCCTAACATTACACATTATCGTAAGTGCGTATAACCCGAACGGGTAGTAAGACGTGGTGCTAATAATAATAATAATAATAGTTACGCGCTATGCCCGAGTATAGAACCCACCATAATACGCTTGAAAGTACACTTGCATGTACTCTGCCATAACTTTTTCACCTTCTTTTAGATACCATCCTTTTATCCATATTCTATAAAAAAAAAAATCCTATAAAAGTATTTCAAACTCCTCCTGGCTGGCAGCCTCCCCCGCACTAACCCGGAGGAAACTTGTGACTCATTCGTTCATGGATTTCCGATGCAGCTTCTCTCATGTTCCCCTCTCAACGGGGGGTGAGGGGGGTTGTAGAGGTAATCCTCCCCCTCTGTTGGAGCACTCTACAAGGATTGCAACCATCCCTTACCCTCGCTTCTTCACACCCTGTCGAACTCTAGCAACGTCAAACTTTCCTGCGCCGCACATTTTCGACACTTAACCTCTTCCAGAGAGGTAATCCGCCGCCAGGTCGGGGAGCTACGCTTTACGGGAAATAATAGTTCTTTATTAGTGCACCAGGGTCGTAATAAATTTATAAATCAGAATTTGAAACTAGCTAAGATTCGGAATTGATTCGAAATTTCGAATCTTAACATTTAAAAGATTCGAATCGAATTCGAAATACAATTATATTCAAATGCAAATAGATTCGGATTCTATGTAATGTAGTTTAAAATTCAAATCTAAAAGACAAACTCTTTAATAATTTAATTTTCCGTATAAACTAAACTGAATATCTTATTAAAATAGAATAGTTAACAATTTAACATAAAATTGTATGCAAGTCATAGTCAATATTTACATTTTATTTTAATGAAGCAGGAATTACACCAGTTTTATCCAACCTGGGGGTCGCGACACCATTTGAGGCGGTGGCATGTTTCGGGTGGGGTCACAAATGTTTGTTAAGATTATAGTTTTATGTTTACTTTTTAAAGTGATTATATTAATATATGAAGGTGCAGAATTGAAATATAAAAATGTAAGATATTAAAATTATAGAAACTGTTAAGTTCCTTTTGGTTAATCAACTAGTTTAATGCAGCAGTCTCGTGCTTAAGCGAGTGGTGCTGCTAGCATGACTTACAAAATACCCACTGGGTTAGTTTATTCTTTTGAGAAATCTTAAGGCCGTATTACACGCACCGACTTCCCCGCGGGTTTATTGAGTTGGACTTACCCATGATTTATCTACATATAGGCCTATGACAAAACGATTTCAATTATACGGTTAAATATATGGTAAAATTGTTTCGATTTCACTGTTTAAAACATGGTAAAATTATTTCAATTTCATGGTTTGCTATATGGTATAACGGTTTCAATTCCACTGTTTAATATGATAAAACTATTTTAATTCCATGGATTTGGATATGGTAAAACGATTTCAATTCCACGGATTAATATATGGTAAAACTGTTTCAATTACACGGCTTAATATAATAAAACGATTTTAATTCCATGGGTTAATATATGGTAGAACGGTTGATATATGGTAAAATGATTTCAACTCATCTGTTTATTATAATAAAATGATTTCAATTCCACGGATTAGGATATGGTAAAACGATTTCAATTCTAAGAATTAATATATGGTAAACTGGTTTCACTTCCACCGTTTAATATGGCAAAAATATTTTAATTCTACGAAATAGTATATGGTAAAACGATTTCAATTCCACAGTTTATTAAATGGTAGAATGGTTTCAATTCCACGGTTCAACATAATGGTCTTGTGAATGTGGGTAATGCCAGGCCTCCACCGTGGTTCGGATCCCACGTTAAACTGTAGGTCCTCCATTTCATATCGCAATCACCTTACCATTGCACATTAGCGTAAGTGTGTATAACCCGAACGGGTAGTAAGACGCGGGGATGATGATAATAATAATAATAATAATGATAACATAATGGTAAAAAGGTTGTGTTCTTCTTAGCAAATTCTAACATATTTTAAAAACACACAATGTTTAGATAAATGAGAATTGTTTTAATTGCTTTGAAGCTTTATAGCTGTCATTCCTCTTCCCCCCCCTCCCCCCTATTCCCAAATCAATTTCAAGGATATTTCCCTTCAAGTAACTGGTGCCCTTAAATGTCATTAGCAGTTATATACGTATTCTAATGCCAAAAGAAGATTTTTTTAATAAAAAAATCCGATGAAAAATCTTTTAAAGTCCTACACAAACGATGTTTCTTGACATTTCAATCTCCTTGGATTAAAATCTCTCGATTTCCATCCAGATTATTGTCCTCTGTGATAATTATTTTCTCCTCCTCTACTTCCTTCCATACCGAGTTGGCAGCGAGCTCAGTCTTAGAACGAGCCTGTATACAATGGACCAAGTCAAGCGGTAATCCATTGTCTCAGAAGCAGAGGCGGGTGGAACGATAAGAGATGAACATAGGCCTGGTTTTGTTTTTTAGCAGTCCCCCATATTTCAAAGGTTAACTCGACCTTTGGGACATTATCTCTAAGAGGTAATGAGTAATTAGTAATAGGGTGTACATAGCTCCCTACTGAAGAACTTTCCATCATACATTTAATTTACAGGAAATAAAAAAAATAAAATACCTATCTGTCTCTGTGGAGGAAGGGTTGACAACAATTTAGGGGACACTAGTTCGATTCATGTCAGCACCTTTTGGGGAGTTGGATTTTAGAAGTAAGTTTCCTGTTCTATGTACAGTAAAATTTGTTTGTTAGCTGTAGGGGAGGTTGGGGCAAGGTGTAACATGGGGTACAGTGTAACATTTTGAATTTCGCGCGAATTATGACGAATTCTGGAATGTAACCCCTAGCGGTAGCTATGTTGACTCTTCCCGCCAGTAGCCATTGTGAAGCTGAATGGTACGAGTGCAGTGCATTTCATTTAAAACTATTTCTTTGTTTTCAGGTAAGTAAAGTATTTTCTCTTATATATCCTGTATTGTTGACAATTCCTTAAGTTAATAATATATTGTAGCTATAATATTATAGTAATGAAAGTGTTTCATTGTCTACACATCAGTGTTATTATTATTATTATTATTATTATTATTAGCACCACGTCTTACTACCCGTTCGGGTTATACGCACTTACGCTAATGTGTAATGGTAGGGTGATTGTGAGATGAAATGGAGGACCTACAGTTTAACGTGGGATCCGAACCACGGTGGAGGCCTGGCATTCCCCACATTCACAAGATGTCTTGTCAGAGGTGAAGGAAGGGTTAGGTAATCAGATAAATCTTTGCCACGACCGAGGATTGAACCCCGGCCGCCAGCACAGAAGTCTGACACCTTACCCCTAGACCACCAGGTCACCCGTTATTAACATTTATTAAGTATGTTACAAATACCTAGAATTTTGATCTAACAGTTACTAGGCGCTATGGGGCACGGTTTAACAACTGGGCACGGGGCAGAGTGTAACAATGTTATAATCTGCCCCAAGTGTTACACTGTGCCCCATGAAATATTTTAAACCTAAGATTCGAACAGACATATAATGAAAATTAAATTATACGAATGGAGTTTACAAAAATAAGATTAAAATATTGTGAAATCCCTAGAGTAAAATATATATAACATAAAGGTCGGGTGGAAATATAAAAATATTTAATTTAATTTTGATGCAATAATCATTTCAACTTAAATTAGATCATTGCATATAGTAATAATAATAATAATAATAATCAAAATAACAAATATGCATACAAATAATGTCTGATTTGTGTTTTATAGAAAACCGGTGCCGTAATGGTTCGTCATAGGAAACGGAAAACAGACATGGGGTTATTTTCCGAAAATGATATGAGGGCAGCAGTTGATCTCGTATCTAAGGGAATGAGCTTACGTCAAGCAGCAGCCGCAAAAAATGTGAACTACGGGACATTGTTCAGGTACCATGAAATAGCAAGAGTCACAAAATAACCATTTCAAACACATTATCAATTAAATGTATCTTAACTATTCTTATTTTAACACGTTTTTTAAAAATCTCAGATATGTAAAAAAAGCAAACGCAAATGAAGCTGGCATACACATGTGTCCAAAGTACAAGTCACGTCGTATTCTTACGAATGTACAAGAAGTTGCCTTGGTGTCATATTTAGTTCAGTGTGCAAAAATGTGTTATGGATTGGATACTGTGGAAACTCGGTGTTTGGCATTTGAAATGGCTCAACACAATGGCCTTGAAATTCCTCTGTGCTGGTTGGAGAAGAAAATGGCAGGTAATAGACTGGTTGTAAGGTTTCAGAGATCGACATCCATGTCTCAGTCTTCGACGACCTGAGCCCTGTAGTTTATCAAGGGCAACTTCCTTTAATAAACACAATGTTGGAATTTTTTTTTGATAACTTGAAAGATGTCTTATCTCGCACCACTAACTTCAGTGATGGTACCATGATATATAACTTGGATGAAACAGGCACCTCGATGGTACAAACACCAAAACGGATCCTTGCTCCGAAAGGTGTTAAACAATTGAATAAGGCTACAAGTGGTGAGAAGGGCACACTCGTCACTACTTGATGCATTGTCAGCGCGTCTGGTGTTGCACTTCCACCTGGTAATGGTATTTCCAAGGGTTCACTTTAAGGAACACATGATCAAAGGTGCACCCCCAGGAACCCTAGGACTTGCTACGCCATCAGGATGGATGAACAGCAGTCTCTTCCCGGAGGTAATGCAACATTTTGTAAAACATTCTCATTCTTCAAAAGAAAATCCATCCCTTTTAATTTTTGACAACCATGAAAGCCATCTTGCTCTAGAAGCCTTAGAAATTGCCCAAGGATAATGGAGTGACTCTACTGACGATTCCACCTCATTGCAGCAATAAAATGCAACCTCTAGACGTGTGTTACATTCATTTCAGTCCCACTATGACCATGCCATAGAATCATGGCTGTTGCACCATCCTGGTATTCCACTCAATATTTACCAAATGGCAGAATGTGTTGGGAAAGCCTTAGAAAAATCCATGACACCATCAAACATCATATCTGGTTTTAGAAAGACAGGTATATTTCCCTATGACTCAGAAGTGTTTAATGATGATGATTACCTTAGCAGTACTATGACAGACCGCCCAGAAGATCAAAATGAAATACTGGCAATTGATAACTCATTGTCTTGTACGTCAGAAGAAGGTAATATAATCCTAAGTGAAACTGTGGTATTAAATAGGGATACGGAAAATAAACAAATTTATCAGATTCCTACACAGGTCATCAGCCCTGAAATGTTTCGTGGATATCCAAAGGCAAAAAGTAGAAAAACTTGCAACAAAAGGAGAAAGGGAAGAAGTTGCATTCCAACAGATACACCTGTAAAGGAAAGCTTGGTACAACGTGCACAGCAAAGAAATGCTAAGAAAAAAAACCAAGGTAGAAAAGAAAGCATCAAAAAAATTGTTCAGAGAAGAATTGGACACGACAGACGGTGAGGCTAATTCTACAGTCTTAACATCCTCCGAGGATATTAACTGTCTTGAAGAAGATGATGAACCTAGTGCAGAAACTCGAGAACAAAAAGTTGGTGATTATGTATTGGTCAAGTTTTCAGGGAAAAAACTAGTGTTTTATGTTGGGAAAATTATAAAACAGAAATGTGAAGATGGTGACTTTGAGATCAGCTATCTTAGAAAATCGGTAAAGGATCCCAGGAAGTCATGTTTCCAGTTGAGCCAGATATAGCATCTGTAGCAGAAACAGATATAACGATGGTGTTACCACAACCTCTAATTGCAGGTCAAACTAAAAGATTAAATTCATATCTTTATTTTGGTGTTAATATTGATAACCTAAATGTCCATTAATTAGAATAAACATGTACGAACTACAGTTAAAAATAAATTTCTGATTGACTACAACGAATGTATGGTTATAGAAAAAATATCAATGTATGTACTTAACATTAATTGTATTATTTTTACTTTCAATTATGTGTAACATTTAACCCCTTGGTGCGTTACACTTTGCCCCAGGTATGGGGTACAGTGTGACAGAGTGCAGTTTTACAAATATTTATAAATATAGTGAAATTTAATGTGTTAATGAAAACAATAGACATCTATATTATTAACCAATGAGTGACAACATGTTTTAATAAAAGATCCAGTTCGTTTGTTACATAAACATGGACGTTATGCTCAACTTAAACTTATTTGTTACACTGTGCCCCACCCTCCCCTATGCTGAAATTGTCTTGTGAATTAGAAGGCGCGCGTTAAACACCCTACGAATGATCAAGCTGCTCCCTTCTTCAGTGGCTGAACGGCATCAGTCTCGTGTTAGACTGGTCTGCTGATGACGAGGAGATCGGGGTTCGAATCCCGGTCGTATCTACTGAGGGTGTTCTTTACTAAATAGTTTCAGACTCTCCTTCCACGCAAATTCTGGTAGATTATCTTTAGAATGATTCCGTCCTCATCCCTACCACATTAGAGTAAGTATCATGTGTGTTTATAGCCTGAACAGATAGTAAGGCGCGGTGATGATTAGAAAAAACTACTGGCAATTTTATAATAAATAAAAATTATCTAATATTTAACTTTTACTAACGACATTTCTTACCTATGACGTAGTGCCAGGTCAAGATGGAATTTTACATATTAATGTATTTAGGTGTTATTCTATGAGGGTGACCTGGCGGTCTAGGGGTAAGGTGTCAGACTTCTGTGATGGCGGCCGGGGTTCAATCCTCGGTCCCGGCACAGATTTATCTGATTACCAAACCCTTCCTTCACCTCTGACAAGACATCTTGTGAATGTGGGGAATGCCAGACCTCCACCGTGGTTCGGATTCCACGTTAAACTGTAGGTCCTTAATTTCATATCACAATCACCCTACCATTACACATTAGCATAAGTGCGTATAACCCGAACGGATAGTAAGACGCGGTGCTAATAATAATAATAATAATAATAATAATAATATTCTGAGTTTTAGAGATATAACAGTGAAACAAACACCATAAATATCTTAAATAATAGTTTTAAAAATTGTCTTGCATTGTGACGGAATTATTATTATTTTAATATTAAAGGAGTGTTTTTAAACTTTTTTTTTATAAATTTTCTACAACTCAAGTTATTTGGTTTATTCACGAAAATGTTATGTATGAATCTTTCTACCCAAAAGTAGATTATAAAAAGGCCTGTAGTAGTATTTTTACCAAGACGTAGATTAGAGAAATTCCTGTAGGAATCTTTCTACCAAAACCTAGATTAGAAAAAGGGCTGCAGGAATCTTTTTACCAAGACGTAGATTAGAAAAAGGCCTGTAAGAATATTTTTTACCAAGACGTAGATTAGAAAAAGGCCTGTAAGAATTTTTTTTACCAAGACGTAGATTAGAAAGAGGCCTATAAGAATCTTTATACCAAGACGTAGATTAGAAAAAGGCCTGTGTGGATCTTTCTATCAAAACGTAGATTAGAAAAAGGCCTGTAAGAGTACTTTCTACCAAGACGTATATTTAAAAAAGGCCTGTAAGGGTCTTTCTACCAAGACGTAGATTAGAAAAGGGCCTGTAGGAATCTTTATACCAAGACGTAGGTATAAAAAGGCCTGTAGGAATCTTTATACCAAGACGTAGATTAGAAAAAGGCCTGTGTGGATCTTTCTATCAAAACGTAGATTAGAAAAAGGCCTGTAAGAGTACTTTCTACCAAGACGTATATTTAAAAAAAAAAGGCCCGTGGGAGTCTCTACCAAGATGTAAACTATAAAAAGTACGTAAAGCCATATGTCTATCTAGAATAGGATCAAGACACAAGAAAAGTTCATTTTGAAATGAAAATCGATGCTTACCAAGGCCGCAAATGGTAGAACTAAGGTTAGTGTACTATAATATCTAAATGTGTCAAGTTAGGATGCACTCCTCTTCGCAAAATAGCTTCGAACGCATCACATAAGCAACGTCGGTTAACGGATTAATATATACTACGCAGATGAGGAGGCTAGTTTAAAGAAGTGCATCCACATTAGCGTGGAAACCACAGTGATGCATCACATTTGGAAGACAAAACTTGGTCGACACGATTTAATTTCGAACCTTGTTTTTCCCATGGCTGATATTCCAGTCTACTCAAGTCTAAAGAATTAGATTGTGTGATCACCTGTGCGGTCAACGGATAGTTGTATAGAGTTGCTCAACGCTTACTTAAAGTCAAATATATATATATATATATATATACTCTTGTGTGTCAATGATACAGTTATCTACAACTGTAAATATACAACTATATATAAGACACAATGACTTAAGTAGCCTGGTGGTCTAGGGGTAAGGTGTCAGAAATCTATGCTGGCGGCCGGGGTTCAATCCTCGGTCCCGGCACAGATTTATCTGATTACCAAACCCTTCATTCACTTCTGACAAGACATCTTGTGAATGTGGGGAATGCCAGGCCTCCACCGTGGTTCGGATTCCACGTTAAACTGTAGGTCCTCCATTTCATCTCACATTCACCCTACCATTGCACATTAGCTTAAGTGCGTATAACCCGAACGGGTAGTAAGACGTGGTGCTAATAATAATAATAATAATAATAATAATAATACAATGACTTTGCCTAGACCATTCATTTATCACTTAATTGAAAGGAAAAGCCCATTATTTCAAACGGGCACATATTCACCCTATGAGGACTCGACCAGGAAAACACTTCATTGAATGAGCTAAGGTTATTGATGGATGGGTAGTTTGCACCTTGGACTTTGTGTACTCCAATCCATTGGTACACTCTGTTTACCCTGAAAGGTAGCTGTCTTACCTTGAGAGATCACACTTTGACCTTATAATAATAATTTATAAGTTGAGTCATAATATAAACATGTAAAGTAAACGGGCTACCTTTTAAGGTAAATGAAGTGTATACTAATTGTTCTCTATTGACGTGTTTAACCGGGACTCGAATTAGGACCAGGGTTGGAACGTAGAATGTTGCCAGGATAAACACAGTCGGATGAAAGTGTATTGTACCCGTGGTATGATCTCGACAGTCAATTGAACACTCATCGGCCGGGTATCAACGAACACACATCCCCATGTGAGGTACGTATGATTGGTTAAATGGGGGCACAGTGGGGGAGAATATACCACAATTACAGTTTTATCAAAATCTACTTACCATGGCAACACTCCATGACAAGCCAATGCTATTTTTTTTTTATCCCTGCGTCTTACCACCTGTTCAGGTTAGTCGCATATAAGATAATTACTCCAATGGGGTAGGAAGAGGAAGGAAGAATTTTAAAGGTAATCTACCCTCATTTGAGTAAAGGAGAGTGGGAAACTGTTTAGGAAAAAACACTCTCAGTAGACCTGACCAGGATTCGAACCACGATCTCTCCGTCATCAGCAGAGTGACGCCTTTGATCATTCGGAAGTGTGTTATTATTAATATTTGAATTATTTAACGTGAACTTTCTGAACCGACAGATTATATCAGCACCCCGGTGACCTGGCGGTCTAGGGGTAAGGTGTCAGACTTCTATGCTGGCGGCCGGGGTTCAATCCTCGGTCCTGGCAAAGATTTATCTGATTACCAAACCCTTCCTTCACCTCTGACAAGACATCTTGTGAATGTGAGGAATGCCAGGCCTCCACCGTGGTTCGGATTCCACGTTAAACTGTAGGTCCTCCATTTCATATCACAATCACCCTACCATTAAACATTAGCGTAAGTGCGTATAACCCGAACGGGTAGTAAGACGCGGTGCTAATAATAATAATAATAATAATAATAATATATCAGCACCCAACTTATAAACTAACTTAACTCTAGAACAGACACAGCACCCCACCCCCAAACCCTTATTCATCACTGTGAAAGGGGGGAAAACCCACATCTCACTGATGACTCTTTAGTTGAGTAGCCAGCCACGCTACTGTCTGCTCCAAGGTGTCGGACTACACAGGCCACTGAGTATGACAGGAGCACTGTAACAACCTGAGTCATGGGGAGGTCCGTATGAACAGAGAAGAATGGAAACACCCAACATATTTAAATGTCACACACAATAACACATCATTTGTTGAAATTATATTTGTTTATCCATCTTTACATTGTGCGCCAACAATAGTGTTTAGTTACAGATACTGTTAGAAAGATACGACCATTGTCCTGTGATCTGTGTCGTGAACAAGTTGCTGAGAAACTTCTCGTCCTGAGGTGAGAATATATTATCTGACATTACTCCAGACATGTATAGGCCTAGGTCAATGGTGGTCAACATATTTTTTAAAATTTAATTACAGATGTGGTGAATGAGAAATAAAATTCGTCAAATAATTTTAAAATAATCGAGAAATTAGGTTGATCTAACATTTAAAACAGTACATACGGTTTTCACAACTTTATTCAAGACATAGACACTTTTGACAACTCGGTTACAACTGTCTCAAACGCAAATTATTAAAATTGTTCAGATTGAAAATGTAGGAAGATTTAATGCGATCCTTTTCTATGAAGGCAGAGATGAAACTGAGTGGATGATATCATTGTTGCGTCAATGACTCGTTCAGAAATAGGAATGCCTCCAATGAATATGCAGGAAATATCAAGCTACAACTAAAAGACGCCGTCAGGAAAAGGTTTATTTTATTGTGAGAGCTGGAAAACTCAAATTCGCCACAATTTTATGGGGCGATTGACGACTTGGTTGACCCCCCTACCCTCTCCGCGGATATACGTATTTTTTAGAAATAATTAATTTGAATTCCCGCAAATATATTCCTGAATAATTAATTTAGTCATTAAGAACCCATCACATGGATAATTAGCCGAGATTTTACGCCTCCTCGCCCAAATTTCTGAATGTTGGGTTGGATGCCGGCGTCGCGAATGAGGCCCATCGCTAGCCGTGCACACATTCGGCTTCATTCGAGTTCAGTTCTGTTTTGTAATGGTAAACGTGGAAGTCGAAGCCGAGTCGGATTTTTTAAATGCATACAATTATGATGTCGCAATATATCGGCCAATGTACAATATATGTTTTAGATTCCATTTTGCAGGTTCTCCTTGATAAACTTCTAGGAATTCCAATGTTAATTTATTGTTCCAGACATTTCAATAATAAGCAATATATTTCAATATTTTCGACACAAGTGACGATGAAACAAGACGCTTCTTACTGAAAGCGCGCAGACAACTGATTGGATGTGTAGTGGGATGCGTTCGCGTTCGGATGCTTTGATTCGGGTAAAAAACAACATTAAGGCGAGCGGCGATCGGCATTCGCCGAGCGTTAACGAGCGACTCCGAGCAAAGACTAGTGCGCCGTCTACAGTCTACGCACTCCCACTCGAGCTCTATCGGGTACGCTCGGGCTTGCTCGTGTACGCTCGCCGAAGGTGTAGAGGAGGCATTAGATACACTGTTACGCTTGAAACATAAATTATATCAAAGTGGAGTTTTCTGCATTGTTTGTATGCCAACTAAGAAATTAAGACCCGTGTTTTTTTATTTTTTTTATTTTAAGATAATTATATTTTTTTTTAAATATCGTACAGCGGTTTCTCTGGTCTCAATCCTTCTTTTTAAAACATAATAAATAAAAAAAAACACCATGATTCCACGTCTGGTTCGAGCTGTATTACCTACCTAAGTTGGATTAGAGGGCTCTTAGCCTGAAAGGCTGGTTGAGCGATTAATATTCAACACTCTTCGATGGTCGAATCGTCCAAGGAGTCACTCTCATGGTGGTCTAAGACTACCGATAATGAGGGGTCAGAAACTCCCTGGTTACCCCCGCCACTATGACCAGCACAGCAGTACCAATCAATGGCTTGACGTGGAATGTTTTCGGAATAAGCGGAATCAGTTTAAACTGTACTTGTGGTCTGATATAAACACTCAATAGAACAATCATTTCTCAGGTAACAACTGAAGTACAGCCCGTATATGGTAGAAGTGTAGGTAAGTGACAGCTAGCAAAGCTAACAGATATAGGCCTACTGTCACGTACAGATAAGTGACAGCTAGCAAAGCTAACAGCTATACTGTCATGTACCCATTTGCCAAACCATATAATCTGCAGGACCATACGTTGAGTAGCTTTTGGCAAATAATAATTTAAGAATCAAATAACCAAAGCTATATTTGTTTTAGTGATGATTTACTCACATCCAGATATCATATTTTGAAATTTGAAAAATGATTCCTGGACACGGTAATCGATCCCGGGACCTTTGGCTTAGTACGCCAATGCTCTAGCCACTTAGCTATCCAGGAATCGCCCAGTCCCCAGGGTCATTTTTCACTCATATTTTAAGGCAAAGTCTATGATGGACGTGCGGAAATCGTCGGCTAAAAATGTGTTATTTATTAAGATCACAAGCTATCAGATAACGCAGCCACCCTCGACTCGGTAGTTGGTTTAATGCTGCCACTTGTATAATTATTATAATTGTTATGATATCTCGATGCAAGTAAATCCTCACTATAACAAGTATAATACCTTTGGCTATTTAATTCTTAAATATACGATCCCGTACAATTATAATAATTGTACAAGTGGCAGCATGAAGCCAACTACCGAGTCGAAGGTGGCTGCGTTATCTGATAGATCGTGATCCTATTAAAATCACACATTTTGTAGCCGATGATTTTCGCACATCCATCATTAACTCTGCCTTAAAATATGAGTGAAGAATGATCCTGAGCACGGGACGATTCCTGGATAGCTCAGTGGTTAGAGCACTGGCGTACTAATCCAAAGGTCCCGGATTCTATCCCCGTGTCTAGTTCTCATTTTTAAATTTTCAGAATAAAATAATTTATTTCCGAATAGGTATACGTTAGTGATTTCCAGCCAATTTTTGCAATGACTGACCTGCTAGCTGTCACTCAACAACTCTCATCCTACCATAGACCGGGTATGCATCCCCATGTGAAGTATGCAGAGCAAAGCTTATGTATTATTGGTCAAATGGGGACGAATAGGGTGAAAACATATCACAAGGAACAGTTTTAATAATTGCTGCTTACTCTGGAAACACTACGTGACACGCCACTGTTACCAACACACAGAAATGAAAAGCAAAGCCCCTTCTTTCACTCACCAGTTTGCTTAAGCTGACCAATCTCCTTCTTGAGTTGGTAATTGGGAGAAGAGCCCATGGTGGCCATGATCTTCTGATTGAGGAACTGAGAGACTTGAGCAAGTTCCTCAAGGATCCGTTCTTTGAGAGACAGAATTTTGACTTCTTTTCTTAAAAACTGTGACTCGAAAACAGTGCTACCCCGTGCTTTGAAGGCGAGGTTATGGACGCGTTCTATAGGGGTGTAGGGATGGGGTGGAGCTTCACGGACGCGGACCCTAAAGGGACAAAGGCCAGGTGTTTTTACTAAGGCAAGTGTTACAGGACCTAGCTCCTAAGATTAGGTTACTTACGTTCCTACTTTTTTTTTTAAAAGACTAAATAGTAGATATATATATTTTTTATTTGTTTAGATTCTCTCTCTTCAATACCAAGCATTTAAATAATTTATCAAACTTGTTTTAATATCTTCTTTAATTTTAGAGGTTAGGTTTTCCTATTTTCATTTAAATAATATTTGTTTAGTTGTCTTGTTTTTTAGGTATAAATTTAGGCCTTTGTTGTAATTATCTAGAATTTGCTATGCAACTTAATAAGGGTTGAATTTAAGATTCTAAACGTGCTTCAAAAGAAATAATATGTGAGTTTAAATTTAGGTCTTAGGAACAACTAAAATTGTCGAGGTTGGATCGGGTTTTGATTTCTTAAACGGAGCGAGCGGCACAACCCAATCGATGTGTTTCTGGAACCCCGGGGTGTTTTTAAGTGTCGCGCTTAGGGTATCTTTCCAGGACGCGTCCAACTCTCGGTTATTCCTGTAACGAGGGGCTCCGGACTGGGAAGGGGATCTCTTCTTCCTGCCCCGTCCCTGGGTAACAGGACGAGCTTTAGTTGCCCCAGATTCCAGTGCGCAGGTCACACTATCACGACCGTCCAGGTCTGTTGCCATGGGGACAGCTCCAGCAATGTGGGCGTGGTCAATAGGCGTGGCCTACAGCCCCGTCTCCCCCCTCGACCAGCCACAACCCCTTCACCCGGCCACCCGCACAAGCACTTGTTTGCAATAGTTTTTACAAGACCTACTGTTTTAAATGTGAAAAGATGGGAAATAAAATGGACGGACGTTCATCGCACTCTCCCCCCCCTCCCCCCTTTTGAACCCCTATCATTATGATCCCTTACATACATGGCGAGAAAGATCGATTTATGAAGACAGTTTTGCGGAGAGCGATAACACGACGTTATTGGATGTTTGTTCTTCTTTTTAAATTGATGTGGTCTCTGGACTTTTATTAACGTTTGTCACTGACTTTAACGGCGTCATTTATTTAAGGTCATTATTTTACTATGTTATTTTTATATTGTGAAATTACAGACGAGAACATTTTTTTTATTATTGGTGGATGTACAGTTTTTAACACAGCACCTTTAATTATTTAATTTAAGGGGGGAAATATTAACTGCAATGCTAATACACTTAGAGGGGTGATTATCCGGCTCTTCGTATTATCCGGCTCTGTTCTCGGTGTTAACAAGTGCGTTTTAAATTGAGCAAACCGGTACATGTACACTATAAAACATTTAATAGATTTATATTGTAATTGGTGACCTGCTGGTCTAGGGGTAAGGTGTCAGACATCTATGCTGGCGGCAGGGGTTCAATCCTTGGTCCCGGCAAAGATTTATCTGTTTACCAAACCCTTCCTTCACCTCTGACAAGACATCTTGTGAATGTGTGGAACGCCAGGCCACCACCGTGGTTCGGATTCCACGTTAAGCTGTAGGTCCTCCATTTCATCTCACAATCACCCTACCATTACACATTAGCAATTACACATTAGCGTAAGTGCGTATAACCCGAACGGGTAGTAAGA
Source organism: Timema douglasi (assembly GCA_901482245.1). NCBI lineage: Eukaryota > Metazoa > Arthropoda > Insecta > Phasmatodea > Timematidae > Timema > Timema douglasi. The sequence continues at coordinate 75,290 of CABEEJ010002529.1, forward strand.
CGCGGTGCTAGTAATAATAATAATAATAATAATAATATATTGTAATTCATTTGACGCTCTATTTTCACTTGTTGTTCTTGCTCTGTAGCCTATGTTCCATTTCCCAAAATAAAGTACTGTATAGTAAATATTAAAAAATAAATATTATTTCTTACTTAAATTTTGACTGTCCCTTTACAATCACTGTATTCCTATTTTATATCTCAATCAGAACATGGGCAGATTTTAATAAAATAAAGTTGAATATTCTATGAAAATTAAAAAAAAGGAAACAAATCCAAACTGGAAATTGTTTACACTCGAATCTCTTACTATCCGGCCTAAAATACCGTCAACTTGGGCCGGATAATCGCGACTCTAGTGTGTTCAATTATAGGATACTTAGTGAAAAAAAAAAAGGATAAAACTAACAACAATTCGGAACCCTACTCTTCAGTTATTAAAATGCAGGTACTCTACATTTCTTATAAATTCTATCACTACTGTCTCCACGGATTGTCAGGACGGGTAGTATGATGTGAGGTATGTAATAACAAAATAATAGAAACTTGAACACTCAGGTCAAACTCATCATCCATGCGACCGGATGTAAATTATACTTCTAAATGTAAAATATTAACTATAGATAGCTTAATATGTAGATCTTATAGCAATTATCTTACCCGCTTTGGTGGCCACATGGTCTAACGCGCTGCTCTCTCAGTAGACTAGACTGGATGACGAGGAAAATGAAGTTTTAATATCGGTTGAGTGTACCGAGATTTCTTTACGAGGGTGACCTGGCGGTCTAGGGGTAAGGTGTCAGACTTCTGTGCTGGCGGCCGGGGTTCAATCCTCGGTCCCGGCACAGATTCATCTGACTACCAAACCCTTCCTTCACCTCTGACAAGACATCTTGTGAATGTGAGGAATGCCAGGCCTCCACCGTGGTTCGGATTCCACGTTAAACTGTAGGTCCTCCATTTCATCTCACAATCACCCTACCATTACACATTAGCGTAAGTGCGTATAACCCGAACGGGTAGTAAGACGCGGTGCTAATAATAATTTCTTTACGAAATGGTTTTCCACTCTCCCTCCATGCAAATGCGTGTACGAGTATATTTCATATAGTCCTGAATATAACCTCCCCAATCACTAAAACCATTTGCGTAGTTGGTAAGTAAGTAGTACATATAATAACATACGTTTTATATATGTTAGGTAAAAAACACATAAATTTAAAAAACAATAAAAATTCAAACACATAATATAAAAACCTAGAAAAATTAACGCACGAGAATTGATGTAAGCCGATCCGACACATCCCTCATATTAGGCAACCCGCTCAACGCCGGTGCATAACTCCCCGCTTTCTCATTTTCTGTGTGTCAAAAAGTTAACTTCAACTTTGATATTTTCGGCAAATCAAATGATTTAATAAATATCGTTAAGTTAGCTTTGAAATTAGAACAAACTCGAAATATTTTTTTAACAATATAGGCTTCGAATTATCCAGCATTTCATTCTAAAATTCGCATTAGGCCCTAAATGTTATTTTTTTACCATTTATTTAAATAAAAATTTCGTGAGGAATCATGGTGGGTTCAAATTATCCCATTTTTCGAACTAGCCAATGTTGACCTCGCCAAATCCTACTGTTTATGCAACATTTGGAAGCACATAAAGTAGCCCCATGGCTTCTTTGGTGCTGACTGACAACTCACAGCTGACAGCTAAAAGCTTTAAAAAGTTACTAGACCAAATTATGTATCCCTACGCCAAACCATATGCTCTGCAAAAACATGTGTTTAGCAGCTGTCACTTCTGACAGCCAAAATTTAGGTATATACCTAAATGTTGACTGTCAGAAGACAGCTGTGAGCTGTCAGTCAGCACCAAATAAGACATGGGGCTACTGTACGTATACTAACAGCTGTTTTCTAACATAAAAAATCTCAACAAATGGACACACATTTGTCATCAAGCTATAAAAAAAAGGACTTGGGCTCAAGATACCGACACTTATAATGGCAATTTTTTTTATTACCACAGGTTATGCGCATAATAATATGAACATAACGCTATTGGGGTAGGGATGAGGAAGGAAGCATTATAGAGGTAATATACCCGCATTTGCGTGGAAGTGGAGTGGGAAACCATTTAGGAAAAACCTCCCTCAGTAGACCCGACCGGAATTCGAACCCCAATGTCCCCTTGTCCCAATGTCATCTTAAGATCAGTCTGACACGTGAGGACGCCTTAGACCGTTTGGAAACTGAAGCAGAGTTTTAACGTTAAAATTAAAGTCAAAAGTGCTAGGTGTAGCCTTAAGTACCACTAATTGATTTCACAATACAAATATATTATTATTATCACTATTATTAGCACCACGTCTTACTACCCGTTCGGGTTACACGCACTTACGCTAATGTGTAATGGTAGGGTGATTGTGAGATGAAATGAGAGGACCTACAGTTTAACGTGGGATCCAAACCACGGTGGATACCTGGCATTCCTCACATTCACACGTTGTGATTAATACACGTCTTGTCGAAGGTGAAGGAAGGGTTTGATGATCAGATAAATCTGTGCCGGGACCGAGGATTGAACCCCAGACCCCCAGCATAGAAGTCAGACACTTTACCCCTAGACCACCAGGTCACCCAATTACAATATAAAATAATTAGGGAGTCAACTGATTAAAATTGATCCTAAAAATTTGAGTTTTAAGGTGATAGAACAGAATGGTGAACTACATTTTTATGTATGATTGATACATAAGTTACTTTACAACTTTTTTTGTTCAAATATTAGAATTTTTTCCAAGGAATTAAAATCTCAAATATATTGAATGGTTTTAACAAAATCACTTTCATTTATAAAGCACCCCTAGTTATAATATATTAATTGAGATGTTGAATACGCAAATAGTTTTATTTTACCCAACAACTTACCAGCCTTAAACTAAACTAATGAGAAAGGTTGGAGGAATATTTATTTTTTGTAAATTATTATTATTATTATTATTATTAGCACCGCGTCTTACTACCCGTTCGGGTTATACACACTTACGCTAATGTGTAATGGTAGGGTGATTGTGAGATGAAATGGAAAACCTACAGTTTAACGTGGAATCCGAACCACGGTGGAGGCCTGGCATTCCTAACATTCACAAGATGTCTTGTCAGAGGTGAAGGAAGGGAGGGTTTTTTGTAAATGTAACGGCATTTTCATTGAAGGAGACTGGAAAATTATTTAGTAAAAATTCTCTTAATGCACCTGAATGAGATTCACATCCAGAACTCTCCATCATAGGCAAACCATACTAGACGACCTTGATGCCTTAAACAGCGTGACCACTGATGCAGATTTGAAAATATTAATAATAATATTAAATTAGGCCTGTTATATACTAATTTCTGGTTACCACCCAGCCATTAGAATATAAGATAATCAAGTAACGTCAATCATTAGACATACTTCATATTATTTCTAAAAATTAAGGTAATATAACTTAACCGAACTTTTAGTTAGAGGAAATTAAAAAACTTAGGTTAAATCGGATGTTACTTATTTTTTATTAATAGTTATCTAATGCACCCAATAAATGTGAATTAAATATACAAATTAATTTTTGTTGAACTAGCTTTTGGCAAATGCGGCAAAAATAAAATTTGATAAGCATCAACAATTTTCATGTCTAAAATAAATGGAACAATTTTGAGGGACTCATTTCTATTTTCCCATAGGTATTGTACATTTATTTAACTGAACGCATTATTATATTGTATTCTCTGAATAATCCTTATTGTTAATTATTAATTCTTATTTTATATTTTAATATGTTATCCAACCCGTGAACTTAAATACTTATTGGTGGATTTGTTCAAAATATAGTCTACGGTACGAGTTCTTTCCAAAGTATCAAAATAGGATATTATCTTTCTCTTTGCGTCGATGGATCTAATAAATCAAAACTTGGATTCAAGAAGCCATAACAAATCTTCAGCGTTTCATGGAGACCTCGCAGGCTTCTACGCATGCGCCAATTAAATTATATAAATCTTTTAAAAATATGGCTTTATGAAGTTTCCTCCCCGGGGTCTACCGACGTGAAGGCACGAACAGTGACGTCGTCACCACGCCGGCGCCTGCGCGCTAGGAACGAGGAGGGGGGAGCCCGGGGAGTGGTGTGTTTTATTGGATTCGCCCCGTCCGCCAATCACGAGGTGTTCTCTGGACCGCGCAAGCTCAGCAAATTGAATTTGATGTATTTTGGGAATGTGTAGGCGGGGTCTTTTTTTTTGGAATTCACACCACCATTAGTTTGTAACGATAACAGAGTTTGTGTGGGGGCTTCCGACGGGGAAAATGGAAATATGTCTCACTAAAATCAAGGATAACCCTTTTTTTAATCTCTTTTATCTAAAAATATCACTTTAAATAAATTAAATAGAAATATCATGTTCACCTCCCACGCAACCAAGGGAGGGCACTAAGGGTCTAGGAATTCTCCCCTTACCCTCCGAAGTTTCAAATAATACTACATTTAACTACCCGCAATGGTGGATATGTGGGCTAAGGTGCCGATCAACGTTGTTTGGTACGGTTTTCCGGTGATGGATAGATTGGTATTCGACTCCCAGTTTGGTATACTGAAGGGTTTTTTTCCCTTACAAAATAGTTTTTCACCCTCTTCCTCCACGCAAGTGCGGGTACATTTCCTCTAAATCATACCTTATTCACCCCTACTCCATCAATGTAAATGAACGAATATTATGATTAGGTCTCTGTCTCACGACAGGTCCATTTCTTTTATCAGTGAACCTTAGACCTCCAATGCACCCTGTCCTCTGCTCCTTCTTCATCTCCCAGAATTTTCTTCTTTCCTTCAAGTAATCTAGTATTTGAATTCTACTTCTTCATGAGCTCCTCTTTCCCTCAACCTTTCCTTCTACGACGTCGTGCAGAAGATAGTTCCTCTTAAGGATGTGTCGGATCCAGTTTGCTTTGTACCGAAGAATCACATCCAACATTGTTATCTTCTCCCCCACTCTTCTCAGGACTTCTCCACCGGATCTTCTCAAGTCTTCTCCAGCACCACATCTCAAAGCTATCTAAGTATTTTCTTTTTCATTTTCCTCTAAGTTTCTCCTCCATACAGTGCGACGCTCCAAATGTATCATTTAATCAGTTTCTTTTTCAATTCTAAACTCTACTTGCTGGTCAGCAGTAACCTCTTGTTGAAAGCTTCCTTGGCCATGACGATACTCGACCTAATTTCATTAGGGCAATAGGCACACTTTGCCAACAGACTTCCCAGGTACTTGAACTTATCTACGGTTTCAAATTCCTAGTTTTCAATTTTTATTTTCAATGCCTCTTCATTTTTTTTAAATCACCATCACTTTTGACTTCTCCATGTTAATCTCCATTACATATCTTCTCCCTATCTCCACCAGCCGGTCCATAATTTCCTGTGACTCTTTTTTATTTCTGGCAAGCAATGCTAGATCATCTGCATTATTTATTGTGTTGATGACACGTTCTTCTATTCTGAATTTGTCACACCCCTCTAGGGCTTTCCTGACGAGTCACTCACCATACAAGTTGAACAGAGGAGATGACAAACAGCATGCCTGTCTCACTCCTCTTCCTATCTCTAGGCTGTTGGTCTCTCCATCATTCAGCCTCACCTTGACTCGCTTTCCCAGGTACAGGTTTGCAATCAGCCTTCTGATCCTCCATCATTCAGCCTCACCTTCACTCGCTGTCCCAGGTACAGGTTTGCAATCAGCCTTCTGATCCTCCAACATTCAGCCTCACCTGCACTCTCTGTACCAGGTACAGGTTTGTAATCAGCCTTCTGATCCTCCATCATTCAGCCTCACCTTCACTCTCTGTCCCAGGTACAGGTTTGCAATCAGCTTTCTGATCCTCCATCATTCAGCCTCACCTTCACTCGCTGTCCCAGGTACAGGTTTGCAATCAGCTTTCTGATCCTCCATCATTCAGCCTCACCTTCACTCTCTGTCCCAGGTACCGGTTTGCAATCAGCTTTCTGATCCTCCATCATTCAGCCTCACCTTCACTCGCTGTCCCAGGTACAGGTTTGCAATCAGCCTTCTGGTCCTCCAGTTGATGCCGATCTTCTTGATTATTTCCATAAGTTTCTTCCAGTTCACTCTTTCAAACGCCCTCTGCCAATACGGGCTATATGGGCGGGTATTTAATGAACCAGATTAGATGAGTCTTACCCCTTAGTCCACAGGCCCATCAATGTGGGTCCTAACAAAACATGGATGAGCTAAGACTTGAAAAGAGAAGTTGTGAATTGTTGGGGCATAGAATTATAAGAAAATATGTTATTATCATTATTATCATCATGAAGATCTTCCAGCCCCTGTCTGGGTCTGTTTGGAACATAATCCTCTCCACCGCCCCCTTTCTTCCCACCATTTATCTCTCTCCACCGCCCCCTTTCTTCCCGCCATTTCTCTCTCTCCACCGCCTCCTTTCTTCCCACCATTTCTTTCTCTCCACCGCCCCCTTCCTTCTCACCATTTCTCTCTCTCCACCGCCCCCTTTCTTCTCACCATTTCTTTCTCTCCACCGCCCCCTTCCTTCTCACCATTTCTCTCTCTCCACCGCCCCCTTTCTTCTCACCATTTCTTTCTCTCCACCGCCCCCTTCCTTCTCACCATTTCTCTCTCTCCACCGCCCCCTTTCTTCTCACCATTTCTTTCTCTCCACCGCCCCCTTCCTTCTCACCATTTCTCTCTCTCCACCGCCCCCTTTCTTCTCACCATTTCTTTCTCTCCACCGCCCCCTTCCTTCTCACCATTTCTCTCTCTCCACCGCCCCCTTTCTTCTCACCATTTCTTTCTCTCCACCGCCCCCTTCCTTCTCACCATTTCTCTCTCTCCACCGCCCCCTTTCTTCTCACCATTTCTTTCTCTCCACCGCCCCCTTCTTCCCACCATTTTTTCTCTCCACCGCCCCCTTTCTTACCACGATTTCTCTCTCTCCACCGCCCCCTTTCTTCCCACGATTTCTCTCTCTCCACCACCCCCTTCCTTCTCACCATTTCTCTCTCTCCACCGCCCCCTTTCTTCTCACCATTTCTTTCTCTCCTAGCCACCCTTTCCCTCTCCATTCTTCTTACATATCCATACCACCTTAGTCGTAACTTTTATATCCTGTCCTGGCTCATTTTTTACTATTCCTATATGAGAATATTTTCACAACACTATATCTGCCAATGAAAAATGTTCATTTCACCAAATATTCTGATTTTACATGATTTGTGTTTTTATAATCTATTTCATATTTTTAAGCTGTGTCTAGTATTACAATTCCAAAATTGTTTAACCTTTTATTTTAAATTTAAATTTTCATTACTAATTATTTTTTTCTCTTCTCACTTTGTTACGCAATAAATAACAACTTCTCTTTTCAAGTCTTATAATATATTATACTGATATCGCTCCTTACTTAGTAATTATTATAATTTTTTAAATGTTAAATTGGGTAGAGGTTTTCTCATGAAGTATGTTATCTGTTATTTTTTACTATTTTCAGACTTTTCATAGAATGAGGTAGCACAATTTGTCTAGTGTACCATAGTAGTCATTTGCTGGTTCAAAGTACTGAACATTTGTATTAAAACACCATAATTTCTATCGAGAAAAAAGCAAAAATCATTTATAAAATAACGTAAAATATGTATTTATTTTATTAGTTGATAATATAGAAAATGTATCTGTATTTGTAATTTTTTTCTATTGAATTCATCTTATATTTTTATAGGCCAGTGGGCTGCAAAAAATGCTACCACGGGTTGTGGGTTAAAGACCCATAGCCTACATACTTCACATTGGAATATATTTTAGTTGATGATACCCGGTTAAAGAGTGTTCTATTGAGTGACGAGAACAATACACATGTACAATGTAAACTAACTCTGCATGCTTACCCTGGCAACAACCCACTTCACGCCACTGTACAACGATCCATGCTGGTAGCTCATACCGGTAAAAAAATAATCCAGTGCGAGCTCGAGTTGGGTGCGACGAACCTGATACGTCCCTGTTAATCCAGGGCTCAGACCCGCCCACCTAGTCGCATATTCCTCCAGATGAGGACTTGGTCCTGTTTACCATCCACTGAACCAGGTCGGGAGTGTGTGAGACGGGTACTTATTTTGGGGGGGCCGTCGGTGGGGGGGAAACCACCGGTGCTCACGGGATACACGTTGCGTAGAATACAAATGGCTCTTCAAAAATTGTTTAGAGAAGCATACGTGTCCGTATTTATTGAAAAACCTCTACATGTCAGCGTGCTAAAGCCAAAAGGTTATCTCTGTTCAGAATTTATTTCGGCTTCTTAGAAATATAAATTTAAATGTTTTATTCACCCTTTTGTATTATCCTTCGAAAACCACCCCGTATAAACTTAAAGGTAAAAACACATAAAATAACCTCCACGAAATAAAATAATTTTTCTCCAAGTCTCTTATATAAAATGTGTTATGATGGAATTTATTTCACATTTATATTATTTATGAAACATAAAATGCAAATTAGCTGAAAATGAATTTAATTTATTTTTATTAAAGTAATGCGAGATTTATTTTGACCAAGCCTAGCGAGAAAAAATATCTACTTCAAATCCAACGATAAATCATGGGAGGTATTTCAACTTTATACAATTCACAAAACTATGCTAATGGGTTTTCATATAATTTTAATTCTTGACTAAAAAATGGCTTACATAAGTCAGACAAAACAACATTATTTAATAATTATGTGTTAAATTTATCACACAATGACTTTTACTGAAATGAATGTTCATAAAAATCCATGTACATATCTGTCTCAACTATTTCTAAAGATGAATACGTTTATTTCCTTTTCTCTAGTTTATAAATTTTATTCACAGTTAATTCCTAGAGACATTTAAAAAAATTAAGTTGTAACATTTTAAAACTAAGAAGTCTCTCTTTTTTCCATCCTCTTTCATAGCGAATACCAAATAGGTTCCATTTATATATCCTCTTAATTCTTTTCAAGTTGTTATAAACCTTGTATTAAAACTTGTGATTAAAATAATCCAAATTGTGTGATTATTTCATTTGAAATGTATTTTAAACGAATGATAAAAATATGTTAATCTAGCTCAGCGGTTCTAAGTTTATGCTATTATAATTATTATTAATATACTTTAAAAAAATATAATGATCGTGAAAAAATATCATCGTTCGAGTGTGTTTTTGACCCTAAAAGATGACCCCTTACACATTTACTTAATCACTGTTATCATTTTAAAATATGATGTAAAAATTGCTTTAATCATACCTTTTATTATAATTTTAAATTGATCAATAATAATTCAAGCCTTTTCGTAATAAATGTTTTCCTTGTAATTATAATTCAAAGGTTATGGTCTGTATGAAAATTGACAAATTAGGTTTATAGTTAATAATAGCATTTGGATTGCATCGAAAAAATATTGAATATATCAATTTATCTTAATAAATAAAAAACAATAAAGCGTAATGAGTTTCGACCTAATCTGAGATATGTATTTACTTATTTATATTTTATTTAGTATAAACCAAAGTTTAGGGTTATATATTTGTATTTATAAATTGTGCATGAAGTACTCCTCCTTCCAAAAATGTATTTGCCAAAAGTGAAGTGTAGGCCTATAAAGACATCAACTTGAAAAACAAAATGTTTCCATCACACGTTGGGCTGGAGTTGATCCTTTCTTCTTCCGAGTCTTGCGGTTTGTGTTATGGAGTAAAGAGGGGGTTGCGGGGTACTTGAATGTGATCCTATGAAGGGAAGGGGTAGCTTGAATATGGTCCTGTGGGTTGGGGGCGGAGGAAGGGGAAGGGAGGGGAAAGGGTTTAGGGAATGTTGGAAATGTCAAGAGGTCATGAAATGTTAAGCCTATACTTGGGATGGCTGGGCGTTCAACTTAGTAAAGGTACAGTAGCCCCGTGGCTTCTTTGGTGCTGACTGACAGCTCACAGCTGACAGCTGAAAGCTTTGAAATGTTACCAGACCAAATTACGTATCCCTACGCTGAACCATATGATCTTTAAAAACATGTATTTAGAATCTTTCACTTCGGACAGTCAAAATTTAGGTATATATTTAAATGTTGACTGTCAGAAGATAGCTGTGAGCTGTCAGTCAGCACCAAAGAAGCCACGGGGCTACTTTATTAAACAATATATTGCTAGATAAGAAAAAAAATGTTATAAACGTTTTAAAAAGAAAAATCTAGAAATTTATTGCTTCATCTGCAAGAAACTATTTAATTAGTTTGAATAAGGGGGGGAAATGTTTAATTTAACAAATGTTGGAAAAGTATGGTTACGTAATTAAATATAATTACGCAATTTAACTTTTTTTTTAAATTATTATAATAGATTTCAATTGTATGTAAAACCATAAAATATAATGTAATACACTTTAAAAAATTTTAACTGGCTAAATATTTAATATAGCCAAAAATCGATTTTAAAATAAAATGAGAACATAAAGCCTTTAAAATATTGAACTTAAAGATAATCGCTAATCGTTAGCAAAAAGAGCAATGTGGAAAAATCAGTCTGCTAGAGGGAGTAATAATACTAGGAATTAATTATTGGATTGTTCTTTCCAGTTACGTGTTTTAAATTTTATTTTCGTCGTTGAATTATCTGCGCATTTGTTCACTTCTACAGGCCCCTGCAGAATAAAGCTTATACTTCCTTACTAAACAGTTCAGTGTTGAGCCTTGCATAATTTCCAGTTCAGTCACACCTTTATTAGCTACCAACTTTACATTTACTTTTAATGCAAGTATGTATAACAGTGGTTCCCAGCTTGTGGTTAGTGAACATATTCTGGTCCATGTATCATAGTTTGGTTTAAGTCATCCTTGATATCAATATTTAACGCTTTATATTTTTTTAGCTAAACATATGTTTTGTAAATTTACATTAATATGTGAATTTGTATTTACTTTAAGAATTCCTTTACAAAAAGGATTAATTTAAAACACTTATCACATAGCTTACTCAAGTTATGTAAATATGTGTTTTATTTATTTAATATGCATATTAACTTGTCTCAAATATACATATCTTTTGTTGTGTTCTTGGTCAGAAGTCATCATGAAGAATTTGTTCTAAGGGCCAGTTTCATAGTCAAATTTAGAACGCCTCAAGTGCGGCGCTACACTAAATACAAGACGACACCTACCTAAACCAGAACGGAATGGTCCAGTTTCCTATGCGAGAACGGCCCATTTCATTCTGGTTTAGGTAGGTGACGTCATGTACTTAGTGTAGCGCCGCACTTGAGGCGTACTAAATTTAACTATGAAACTGACCCTAATACGCGATATTTTTAAGGATGGCGCTTACCTTAACTTTTATTAAGATGGACCAAAATGTTGTAGTTAATGATCCTGACAAATAAGCAAAATAGTACATGATAATATATAATATATAATTGTCATAGATTTACACCTGTTGTCTAACCAAAAGTGTTCCTTTACTTCACGTAAGATGTAATCTAAAAAAAAAAACCACTACAATCACTCGTTTTACCTCAGCAGTCATGCTCTTGTATAATTTTTTTTAAATTTTTTGCATCGCATTTTACCGCCCGTTCGGGCTATATGCTTATGTACTAACTACGCTGATGGTTTTAGGTATGAGAAAGGTTGAATTTAGAGGAAGTGTACCCGCATTTGAGTGGAGGGAGAGTTTAAACCACTTTAGAAAAATCAGCCTCAGTAGGGCCTACACCCGACCGAGATTCGAACCTCAATACCCTCGTCATAGGAAGTTTAGTCTATTGCGAGTGTGACACCTTATACCATGTGGCCACCGAAGCGTGTGCTTATTATGCTTGCTTAAACAATATTATGCCAACTTTAAAAAGTGATTATTAGTGATTGGTGACAAACTCGGTGGGGAGCCTATTTGATAGGTATATAAATATACAAACCCTGAGTTTTGGCATATCAAGGGGGGGAGGGCGGATTGGAGAGTTTTCTTAAGGAGTCCGTCTTCTAGTGTCTTGTATACTATTACTGCTTGGTCAACGACAAGTCTGTAAGAATATTCCGGGTGTGGCAGTCCTTGCATTACACGGGGGAGTTTGGTCACAGATTGGGGAAATCGGGGTTCGAATCCTATTTGGGTTTACTGAGGATAGTTTTTTTATAAATTATTTCCCACTCTCCTTCCATGAAAATGGGGTACATTTCCTCTTAAATTCAGCCTTCCTCATTCCTATTTCATTAGGAGGGGTTCTATATGTATAGCTTTAATGGGTTGTAACACGCTTAGAAAATTCCTCCTTCCCCTAAAAAAAAACTTCACTACTGTAAGCTGTTTACAGGACTAGACATTTTTTGGTCGCTAATGGAAACATCTAACACGACCGGTCCTACTGCTCACATTAAGGTATGTCAGTGACTCATACCGCCCCAAAATATTATAGTAGCAGTTACGATTAAAATATATGTTTATATTATTGTTTATTTGACCGTGAGAAGTTACAAAGTAAAGTCTCTTCTACACTAATATTATAAAGAGGAAAGATTTGATTTTTTGTTTTTTTGTTTGTAATGGATAAACTCAAACTACTGGACCGATTTTAAAAATTCTTTCACCAATATAAAGATAAATTATCAGCGAGTAACATAGGCTATATTTTATTATGAAAATTTAATTTATTCCTCATAAAAATGTCGATAGTTTTACACAAGGTATAAAAAAATTGTCTAAAAATATGCTTTCCCCGCATGCGCTGCAAAAACTATTGGTATTACATAAAAAAAATACTATACATATTGAACGTTCTCACTAATGTGAACAAAAAAGTCCACGAGACAATATATGTAATTATTATAGTTATGTTACAATAAACGTTTTTTGTTGAAATTAGTCAACTTAAACACGGATGCGAACAAAAAGTGATTATATCCGTATCATGATGTGAATCCTTATCCAAATCAATTATTTAATCAAAACCTTGATCTCCCCGTCATCGGCAGTCCAGTCTACTGCAAGAGCGCTGTGTTAGACCACGCGACCACTGAAGCGGGTGGGATGGGTAGCTAGTGTATAATAAAAGTATGGATTGCAAAGCTCTCTTTGTTGGTGTAGTTATTAATGACGTCACTGGTGTGTAGCCACAAAGCAGCGTGGACTACTTTACAGGGGTAGAACGCTGCTGATAACGGGGCGAGAGACTTTCTTATGCCTCGCGAGGTGGGACAAAAGAAACTTGTCCGTGATTTATCACTTTTTTCGGATATTTTAATCTTTTCATAGAAAGAACTCGTATTTTAATTTTAGTGGTGGATACATGGCTTTAACCCACGCTTGTTTCATATTGTTGAATATAAATAGTTAATTATCCTTCATTTATTAAAACAGGTTATCAATGTATTAGTTTAATAGAGAAGGAGGATGACCTGGCGGTCTAGGAGTAAGGTGTCAGACTTCTGTGCTGGCGGCCGGGGTTCAATCCTCGGTCCCGGCACAGATTTATCTGATTACCAAATCCTTCCTTCACCTCTGACAAGACATCTTGTGAATGTGGGGAATGCCAGGCCTCCACCGTGGTTCGGATTCCACGTTAAACTGTAGGTCCTCCATTTCATCTCACAATCACCCTACCATTACACATTAGCGTAAGTGCGTATAACCCGAATGGGTAGTAAGACGTGGTGCTAATAATAATAATATAGAAGGACTTATTAATTTAAGTTTGTGAAACTATTCAGTAATTTAATTAATAGCCTTTCAATTTGACTGGTTGATATTGAACCCCAGAAATTTAGAAAGTAATTAAGGTAAAGATTGAGTGAATTGTAGTTTAGTTTTGACAGGTTGGCTTCATTTTGTCAGACGGAACTGTACGGCAGTCTCATATTTGGTAGTAGATAGTAGTTTGTCAGATGGTATTGGATTATTCATACGTCAAGCCATGTGGTCACTTTTGATAACTATTATCAACAACTATAAAATAACTATATTTATATAGTAAGATAATATCAATGTTCAAAACACAAAAATGTTGGTGGATTTTATTTTCTTTCTAACATAATTTTTAGATAAAATGCACCCACATTTGCGTGTATAGGGGATGGGTAAAACCACAGTGATAGTTCACATGTATAATATTACATCTTAGTGCACCCGGCTGAGATTTAACCTCAAACAACCCGTCACCGGAAATCAAATTTATTGAGAGATTGATGCATAGAAGATGTATGTATTATCCTCACAATGTCTTACTGCCTATTCAGGTTACATATGATAATTACTCTGATGGGGTAAGGATGAGGAAGGAACCAAATCACCTGAAGGAGGGTGGGAAACCATTTAGGGAAACAAATTATAGCACCACGTCTTACTACCCGTTTGGGTCGTACGCTTGAGTAATAATTACGCTAATGGGTTAGGAATGGGTAAGGTAGAATTTAGAGGAAATGAACCCACATTTGTGTAGAGGCAGAGTTGAAAATCATCTAGGAAAAGCCACCCCTAGTTCACCCGACCGAGATTCGAAGTTCGATCTCCACGTACTCGGAAGTCTATTTCAACATGAAACTAGCGCGTTAGCCAACCACGCCACCGAGGCGGGTGAAACCATTTAGGAAAAAACACCCTCATTACAACCAACCGGTATTTGAGCCCCTTCTCGTCTTCAGCAGACACGAGAGTGACGCCTTAGACCATTGAGCCACTGAAGCGGGTGTTAGACCATATAGCTACCAGTGAGGATATTTATTTTTATCGAATTTGAATATGTTTGACCACTCGCGACGTTTATATCTCCATCATAAATTGAACGCAATGGAATGAATATTCATCGGGGGGTTGTTGTTTGTCCATAGCCAGTTGATATTAATGTCGGGTATTATAGAACCGGGAGTTAACGCGGGTGACCTAAAAGGTGCGCGTGGAAGCTAACAAACACGGGGGGCCGCGCGCAGGTCCTCCCGGGGATGCCCCCGACATCGCTGCAACGATCCGGTCCGGCGGTATTGACGTCACAAGCGAACTAGAGGTGAAGGGGTTGGAGGGAGGGATCGTTGAAGGGGGTAAAGTGATGGGTGCAGAAAACTAACTAAAAAAAAACCTTGGTCGGTAGTGGGTAAAATGTTTGATCATCGGAGATATTTTCAGCTGAATCTTAGCACTAAGAAGCTTTTCTCTCACATTTTTTTTGTTGGATTTTTAAAACATCTTTTATATTTTATCAATCTAACAAAAACATCATGGGAGACAGATAAATCGATCAAAGTTTCTACACGCCTCACATTCCACATCATTGAAATGGTTTTCCTCACATTGTCATTTCTCAACGACGAATTTATATATAATGGTCCTCTTCCTTAAAAATCTATCCTCCTTAAGGGTCATTCATAAACCACGTAACGCTTTATCTTACCTTCCATGTAAACACCATGTAGACATTTAACGTGAGCCCCTTACCACCCGCCACCCCCCTCAACCTGTGTTACGTAATATTTCGCATTAAGAATAAATGTCATTAGGTTAAATATTTGGACAGCCTGAACGGGTAGTAAGAAGGTGTTCTAGTAAAATAATAATTTGAAAGTATAAGATCTGTTTTACGTAACCCTTTTGAGTTAACCAGCGTTACGTGGTTTATTAATTAATAATAATATTTTCGGCCATGCTGGTAGTCGAACCAGGGACTCTTATCTCAGTAGGCAGACATACTAGCTAGTACTAGAACTGTCGAACTGTCACCTACACACATACTCAGCTTAAAAACCAAATATTTGCACAATAATTGTAAAGTTTGGTTTGAAGTTGTTTTACTTTAACTGAAGTGATTGTTATTATTTTAATTCATTTAGCAGTCAGATTAACTGCCGCACAGTCAAAGGTATCAGTCTCGTATCGTCTGGTTTTATTTGATGGGGAGGTTGGAGTCCATTTCCAGCCCGAGTGTGTAGAGGTGTTTTTTTTCTCCCTAAAGGGTTCTCCAATCAGCCACCCGCCTCAATGGCGTAGTTGGCTAACGTCTAATCGTGTTGAGCTCGACTGCCGAGGACAGGGAGATCGAGGTTCGAATCTCAGTCGGGTGAACTGGGGTGGTTTTTCCTAAATGATTTTCCACTCTGCCTCCACACAAATGAGGGTTCACTTCCTCTAATTCAACCTTCCCAACTCCTAATCCATTAGCGTAATTAGTTCAGAAGCGTATAACCCGAACGGGTAGTAAGACGTGGTGCTAAATAATAATAATAATAATAATAATAATAATAATAATAATAATACTAAATCCAATCATTCTATACGCAAATACACATACTCAATCAGTGTAGCTTTGCGAATACCCAGGATGGTTAGTAAGGCTTGAAACACAACTACTTAACTCCAAACATTTACAACTATCCATCTAACAAAGATTGTAGCTTAATCCAACTCGTTTCTTCTAAGTTAACATTCTGTTGTTGAGGAAAATGTGGATGCATCAGTAGCTAAAAGTTTTAGATATTCTGAAATATAAAAGCCAGATCATAACCAGATAACCAAAGTAACCAGCAACAAATTGGCTTACAGCGTGAGGATAACCAAAGGTGTTTCTTGAAAGGTATTTTAAGAAAATTAGTATATATATACATTTTTGGCAGCTTTACGAAGATACCCAACGTTTACGCTGGAAAATATTTTCTTTAATGTGTTGTATTGTATACAAATTTGGAAATATATTCTTTATTGTTAGTATGAATACGTTATGTACAGTACATTGTTTTTAGTAAAATAGTTTAATTAGTTGTGATAGATAGGTATAGTTCAAAACCTCTAAATGAACATTGCACCAAACCTGTGAATTATTATTCGAAATCAAACTACAAATGTATTTTCTGCAAATGTGCTATTTAATATCTTAAAAACCCGCCTCGGTGGCGTAGTTGGCTAACGCGCTTGTCGTGTTGAGCTCGACTGCTGAGGACGGGGATATCGAGGTTCGAATCTCGGTCGGGTGAACTGGAGGTTTTTTCCTAAATGGTTTTCCACTCTCCCTCCACGCGAATGCGGGTTCACTTCCTCTAATTCAACCTTCCCAACTCCTAATCCATTAGAGTAATTAGTACTTAAAGCATATAACCCGATAGGGTAGTAAGACGTGGTGCTAAATATTATTATTAATATCTTAAAAATCTGGTGGTGCACTCAGAAATATACTTTGGGGGAGGCATACAATCTCGGCTGTAGCCAGAATTAAATTTCGAGTGGGGAGTCACAGTACCCTAACTGCCAGAGGCCAATAAAATTGATTAATGTTTCTCTAGAAGTTATTTTTTAAATTGTATCAAGGGCATATATTTATAAATTGTTATTGACCCTGCATACAATATATTTAAGCTGTTATTTCTGTACTTTTATACAATTGGTCATTTTAAGGGTAATTTTAATAGGTGTAATGGTGGGTTTTTTTAACATCAAGTCATCAGCTTGCTCTTGAAATGTAGCCCATATATTCGATGCATCTTCAGTACTTTATATCTAATATATTTTAAAGTTTTTATTGACAATAGGTTCGCTTCGATGGTCGCGTGCTCTAACGCGCTACCCTCACAGTAGATTAGACTGCCGATGACGGGGAGATCAAGGGTCGAATCTCGGTCGGGTATCTTGAGGGTGGTTTGTCCAAAATAATGTTATACTTTCCCTCCATGCAAACGCGGGTACGCCTCATCTAAATATCACTTCCCTAATCCATAAAACCATTAGTGCAATTAGTAAACAAACTTAAGCAGTAATGCTAAAATAAAAAATATATATTGATACTATTTGCAACATTTAGAGATGATTGTGTTTGGAGGGACACAAATACTTATCTTGCCTCTTTCTGGGTGCGCCACAGGAAAGATCTACCCATCATCCATCCTGAGTAAAGAAGAGACCAACACGCGCGCACACAAAGCAGTGAAACATTAAAGAGCCTTAATGAAGGGAAAACAAACTAACCAAGCAAATAACGGGAGCGTAGAGTAGGCAGGCAGCAAAGCGTGTTGCTGCTACGCGGTATTTCAGGCGTAGCTACCGGCCATCACAGCGGACAAACTGGGAGAATAAAAATATCTATACTGTCATCCCTCCCAGGATAAACTTTATTTGCGTGCCTCCGTTAACTTTTGAATTAATGGCTCGGATGTTGATCGAAATTGAGTTTCCTTACAAACTTTTCTTAACTTGTCCTCTTGATGTATATATTTATAGCAACTTTAAGGACATTCTTAAGGCAGCAGGAGTATCCAAATTACCTCATATTGTTCTTTCAGCTAATTATATCAGTGTCAGTATTTAAAAATACACATAAGGCATTGAGTATGGTTAAAATACCATACATAAATGCATAGTATTACAATTATACACATTGAAATATGTGGAGGTGCTGTTGAAAGACCGAAAGACAGCCACCATCTTGTTTATACATTCGTTCTAAAGTATTCAGTGGTGGGTGGAATAATATTGAATTACCACTGCCTTTCTCGAATAATAATATTACTCTTCAAAATACCCAGTAGAAAAAAAAAAGCTGGGTGTATAGTTTTAAAATCCTTCAAATTTCTAAAGAGTACAAGTTCCATTATATATATATATATACTAACTGTTGTACACGCATGCTGGAACAGCTTTGCTCTCCCAGCGCTGTACGCCGAAACTTTGAACACAATTTAATTGGCGTAGTTGGCTAACGCGCTTGTCGTGTTGAGCTCGACTTCTGAGGACGGGGAGACCGAGGTTCGAATCTCGGTCGGATGAACTGGGGATGGTTTTTCCTAAATGGTTTTCTAAGCTCCCTCCACGCAAATGTGGGTTCATTTCCTCTAAATTTCAACCTTCCCAATTCCTAATCCATTAACGTAATTAGTACTTAAAGCGTATAAACCGAACGGGTAGTAAGACGTAGTGCTAAATATTATTAAACACAATTTAATGGTATTACCATAGTTTTCCGGATGCAGGTGCATTACTTTTGATTTAAAACCAACTATGTGTTCAGTTTGGGATAAAGGTTTTCGAACAACCTGTATTTATTATTATGGTCCATTCATTTTATCATGACATTTGTGTTTTTAATTCTAATTACTGTCAAGCACCATTAATTATCCGATTTAGTCGCTTTACTAATCATGTACACTTTTTCCTTCAGAACAAAATTTGTTTTTTTAAGTATTTATTTATAATTTAAGTCAATCGATTCAAAGTATTTTTTTTTTGTCAAAACCAACATTAATGACTAGGCATTCATGTCATTCAAGCTCACACAATAAGAAACGTATTAATGACAGTCTTCCAGATAAAATAATGACATTTTGCAATCCATTTTTAATATATTTTTTCATTTCTTTCATTATGTAGATAATACCCTGCTTGTCTTGAAGTACATATTTTATTATCAAATTATGCTGATAAATTGACAATACAGAGAATAATCGGTATCTGATGGACATTGATTTTCAAAATAAAACACATCACTGCAAACACTTCTGTTTGAATGTAAACACTATAAACTAAAGAATTGAATGAACATTGAAATTTCCCCGCATTATTCAGTGTTTATCTCTTATAATTAATAACTGAATATCTATAAATCAATCTTGTACTGTGCACTTTCAATAAGATTACTTTCATTAAGTTAGATTTACGAGTGGAAATACCAGAGAAGTTATTAAACCGGGAAAGAAAGATATGAGTATAATGCATGCATACACATCTAACCACACCGTTCCATTACGAGGTAGGCAAGAAACTGCGTACGCCTCAAAAAACAGCTACGTAGGTACTTAATCCATCCTCACTAACTTTCTACACACGTCCCTATTCTTGCATACGCTCTTCGCTTCAACAATATCCATACCCAATAATTGGGGCCAAACATTTTACAATCATGAATAGTATTAGTCCAACGAATTAATACACTCAGATTTACCTCCTTAGTTTAACACGTGGTAAACTTAAGTATATATTTGTGTACCTAATTAAATGTGAAATTGCAAAAATCATTGTGAAAAGTACCGTTCACGTTGAAGCAAATTAAAAAAATATATATTTTTTTAGTTTCACGTCTTACTACACGTCAGGGTTATACGCCTATGTACTAATTACACTAATGATAAGTTAGGGAATAGTATGGATCAATTTAGAGGAAATACGCCTGCAATTGCATGTAGGGAGAGTGGAAAACAATTGAGGAAAACCACCCTCAGTGCACCCAACTGGGATTGAACCCCGATATCTCCGTCTTCGGCAGTTGAGATTAGCGTGTTAGACCACGTGGCCACCGAAGCGGGTCAAAAGACTATTGAATACTAAAACTAAGAAACATTAAATTTATTAAAATATTAGTGTCCTAATCGTTAGGGCTATAATCATATTTATTAATTGCGCTAATGTGATAGATGTGATTAAGGTAAAATTATGCAAATGATGCATCCACATTTGCGTGAATGGAGGGATGAAAACCATTTAGGAAAAAAAAACACTCTCAATATTCCTGGCCGATATTTGTACTCTGACCTACCCGTCACCGTAAAACCAGATTAAATGAGCTAGCCATTTAGACCACGAGTTCACCGGCCGGTGCAATTATTAAATGAACAGTTAGTAGATTTATGATAGTGTTTACAATGGATTAGTTGAACTAAGCACAGTTTTAGGGTAGTGTTAACGAAACTCTAGTTGAACTGAACACAGTTTTAGGGTAGTGTTAACGAAACTCTAGTTTAACTGAAAACAGTTTTAGGGTAGTGTTAACGAAACTCTAGTTTAACTGAAAACAGTTTTAGGGTAGTGTTAACGAAACTCTAGTTTAACTGAGCACAGTTTTAGGGTAGTGTTAACGAAACTCTAGTTGAACTGAACACAGTTAATAGGGTAGTGTTAACGAAACTCTAGTTGAACTAAGCACAGTTGTAGGGTAGTGTTAATGAAACTCTAGTTGAACTGAACACAGTTGTAGGGTAGTGTTAACGAAACTCCAGTTGAACTAAGCACAGTTTTAGGGTAGTGTTAACGAAACTCTAGTTGAACTGAACACAGTTTTAGGGTAGTGTTAACGAAACTCTAAGTTGAACTAAGCACAGTTGTAGGGTAGTTTTAACGAAACTCTAGTTAAACTGAGCACAGTTTTAGGGTAGTGTTAATAAAACTCTAGTTAAACTGAGCACAGTTTTAGGATAGTGTTAATAAAACTCTAGTTTAACTGAGCACAGTTTTAGGGTAGTGTTAATAAAACTCTAGTTGAACTGAACACAGTTGTAGGGTAGTGTTAATAAAACTCTAGTTTAACTGAGCACAGTTTTAGGGTAGTGTTAACGAAACTCTAGTTTAACTGAACACAGTTTATAGGGTAGTGTTAATAAAACTCTAGTTAAACTGAGCACAGTTTTAGGGTAGTGTTAATAAAACTCTAGTTTAACTGAGCACAGTTTTAGGGTAGTGTTAACGAAACTCTAGTTAAACTGAGCACAGTTTTAGGGTAGTGTTGATAAAACTCTAGTTTAACTGAGCACAGTTTTAGGGTAGTGTTAACGAAACTCTAGTTGAACTGAACACAGTTTTAGGGTAGTGTTAACGAAAACTCTAGTTGAACTAAGCACAGTTTTAGGGTAGTGTTAACGAAACTCTAGTTGAACTGAATACAGTTGTAGGGTAGTGTTAACGAAACTCTAGGTGAACTGAATACAGTTGTAGGGTAGTGTAAGAGCAGAATTACATGCAGCAAGCCCTGGAAAGAGGCTTCCATAGGGCTCACTCCAACTGAGGATGTTGTGCTCCCCATTAATCCGACCATCAAACTGGAAAATACGCAAGCCTTCAGATCAGCGGAGGGCTAATTCAGAACCCTCATCATTGTTCGAGTCCTTCTCTGGATTGTAATGGCGCGATGGGGTGGGGGTCATTGAAGTAAACTCAGGGCGCTTCACTGCAGTGAATAGCTTTACGTTTTCCCTTCTTTAAACGGATCGATTAAGTTTAGGATGGGGGTGCAGGGGTTGGTTTCATAAGTGTCCACTGTTACCCTAGTATTGATTTCAATGTGAGAGTCATATATTCTCCTAGTCCTGTTTCTGACAGTAATTGGATTAGTGACCTTTTTTTTTTTTGTGAAAAAGGAAGGAAACACAATGCCTTAGCTCAGTCGGTAGCGTGTCTTCCCTACAGAGCTAAGGCTCATGAATTCGATTCCCGGCACGGCCGAAAAGAATTTAAATGGGTGAAAATGTGAGCTTACCCTTCACAGTGATGAGTTAAATGGAGGGGAAAAGGGCAAGCTGGGTGTTGGGTCTGTTCTAAATT
>CABEEJ010002529.1:98599-108637 GCA_901482245.1 Timema douglasi
TGTTCGTTGTGCGTCTTAGTAGCCGTCCGGGACTATTGAATATTTAAACTAATGATACTGGGCCGGGATTTGAACCCCGACATATTCATCAACAGTAAACTGATAGGTGACTTGGTGGTCTAGGGGTAAAGTGTCAGATTTTTTTGTTGGGGATCCGATCAACTTTTACATTTATTAAAGGTCCCACGATCACCCTTCCTTTCCCCCCCTCTCCCTACTTTTAATTCTTTCTTTCCGTACATCTTACCAACCTCGGTGGCGTAGTTAGCTAACGCGCTAATCGAGTTAAACTAGACTACCGAGGATGGGGAGATTGAGGTTTGAATCTCGGTTGGGTGAGATGGGGTTGTTTCGGTTTTACACTCTCCCTCCACGCAAATGTGGGTTCACTCTCTCTAAATTCAACCTTACCAATTCCTAATCCATTAGTGTAATCAGTGCTTAAGCGTATAATCCGAATGAGTAGTAAGATATAATGCAAAATAATAATAATAATAATCTGTATATCTTGTATTTATTCCTTGAATTCAATATTTCCTCCAATACTTGTCCCTGCCTTTCTATAAAATATTTAAAATAAATAAAAGGTACACTCCGCTCATTTTGAATGGTAGCAATCTTACCTTGACGGATTACACTATGGGCCTATATTATAAGCTGTACCATAGTGGAACCAAGCAAGGTAGCAGTCTTAGATTGAAGGAAAGAGAAGCTTAAGTAGAAAGGAGGTTTAAAATATTAGATGACTTGAAGGAAAGAAGAACATTCTGGGAGCTGAAGGAGGAGGCAGAGGACAGGGTGCATTGGAGGTCTAAGTTCACTGACAAATGGACTGGACCTGTTGTTAGACAAAACACTTAATAATAATAAAGTTAAGATCATCATAATTGTATTAGAGATACTGTTTGTTGTTGAGATTATTACGAATCTTGAATCTTTCTTATACCTTGTAATTTTAGGGATTTGAGGAATTGAGAATTCTAGCTTCCCATATCTAATTAAAACCTTTCATACGTAATCTTAATATATTATAACTTAATATATTTGATTATCATACCTCCCCTGACGTTTCTTGAAGTGTGACTGATTACCTCTAACATCTACATGGTTTAAAACATTTAACTAGAACACACTAGATCATATCCATACGATCACGTAGGCCTTGGATGCTAACATATTATTGCAGTGCAGTCAAAGCTCAATTGTCTCAACTCTTTAGAGGTTCTGGGAATACGTTTTTTTAGTACCACGTCTTACTACCAGTTCGGGATATACGCTTATCTACTAATTACACTAAACAAACAATTAACAAACAAACTTAGGGATTAGGAAGGCTATATTTATGGAAAGTGTATCAGCGTATGCATGAACAAGCGCAAATTTAAGAGGGGGGGGGGGCACAGTGGCCCCTCTTTAGGCAGAATATTTGATTTTCTTGTATACTAATGTCACGGCTATGGCGGCAACCAATGAGCTTGTGATACCAATGAGATTTTTATTTTGCATTCTATTGATAGGTTGTGGGAAAGTAGGGGTGGGTAGTGGGCACTGGGCACTGAGCAAGGCAATTGGCAAGAAGGGCACGTGTTAAGGAAAAATATGCCTACCAGCGCACGCAAATGTTTCTACATTCAATATATCTTTGTGGGCCCCCTCCTCTTTTTACAATTTCTTAATTCGTGCTTGTGCATGGAGGGAGAGTGGAAAACCATTTTGGAAAACCACCCTCAGCACATCTGAGCAAGATTCGAACCTCCATCCCCCCGTTAACGGCAGTCTAATCTACTGCGAGAGTAGAGTGTTAGACCATGCGGCAACCGAAGCGGGTCTGAGAGTACTGTGTTAAAGAAAAGTTTTGAAATATATTTTATTTTTCCACCACGTCTCACTACGCGCTCAGACTGTTCGCAAATGTACTAATTATACTCGTATGTTAGGGATGAGAGAGGTTGAATTTAGAGGAAGTGTACTTGCTTTTGCGTGGATATATATGCAGGGCGTACTGTAAAATGTGGGACACACTTTACCGGTGGACAGGAGACCCAAGAACAACGAAAAAAGGGCAAATAAATATGTGGGCCATTCGACCTTGTTTCTGAGTTCATTATAGGAGGTGCTAAAATGGCCACCTTTGGTATGAATGTAAGCCTGAAGTCGTCTTGTCGTACATTTCATTTCAATGCTGACCTTCATATTGAAGGTGACCATTTTGAGAACCTCCTATAATTAATTCAGAAACAAGGTCAAATGGGAAACATGTTTAAATGAATATTTTTTATTGTTTTTGTGTCTACTGTCCACAACTGAGATGTGTCCCACATATTATGGAACATTCTGTATATATTTCTTCACAGCTTGGAAAGTCGGGGCCGAGAGCGTTGAGGCATGGAGCTTTAAACAATGACCAGCCCTGTCTGAGATACATTGGTGTGAATCCGCGTTAGAATAGATTATACTACTCCCGGGGCTACCCAAGTGTTCGGAGTTGACTATAAATATGGTTATGTGCGCCATTAACTCCACTAACCGTAAACAAGTTTACTTTCTTAAAGACAATTTATATTATTAAATCACTTAGCTGATAAATTCTAGAAGAATCTGGTTCGGTTCCCGAGTGAAGTCATTGGGGGATTTAGATTAAGATAGGAAGATACAAAGATTATTAAAACTATTTTCATTAATTAATACGTCACGTCACATGAGTGGAGCTGTCACCTTTGAAAGATAACATAAATACTTATGAAATTATACTATAAATAGTAAAATTAGTTCAATGTTGAGCACAAAATAATAAGTTTTTTTTCTAAAAAGTCCTTCTTACCAGAATAATAAGTTAGTTAAGATCTACTATAGGTGCAAGGAATAGGCTAGTTTTAAGAGTATTGTCTTAGGTTAAGTTAGTTTGTAATTCACATGATATTTGTCTTAGAATTGGGGACTCTAAATATCTTAATGATCTCTTTAGGATGGAGCTCAAACATTGAAGGACTTTAATCCCTTAATTGTCTTGTCATTTAGTCATAATTTCACTTTGAATCTCACAGAGCGCTTGAAGCATATTTTTAATAGTTATCTATCTATTTTTGTCATTGATAGGATGATTATAGATAAAATTATATTGAAATACCCGCAAAATCAAAAGTCATATTTACAAACATATTTATAAGTAATATCTGTACTTATTTCGTGTTTGAATTCGACCTAATAACATATTTTAGTATTTTTTAAATTTTATTTGAGATCGAGCACGTTCCGAACCGACTAGTTATATCAGAACACGACTTATAAACAAAGTTAAATATATAACAGACACAACACCCAGCCCCCCAGACATTAATCCATCACCATGAAAGGGGAAACCCACACTTCCCCGATGATACACTTTTCGTATATGCCAAGAATCGAACCTGGGACTCTTATCAACGGAGCTAAGATGTCAGACATATTTTAGTAAAGAAATAACAGTTTAAATACCGGTGATTTTGAGTCGTTTAGATGGGTTTTATTTTTAATACCCCCGTGGGGTCATTCATGTCGGACTACTTTCTTACCAATTTTGAATGAATAGGGCTGTGTTCAAAGTTCAAAGTTTCACAAACGAATCATACTTTATTTACCCAGAGCTTTGTACTTAACTTCTTTAGTTACATTTCTTTGATTGACACAAAGCTTCTCTGACTTAGTGTTGATAAATATCCACGATTTCAGACATGTTTCTTAACAGGGATTAAATCTAACAAAAGAAAACTTTATTCGTCCAGACTAACTTTTTAACGAAACTCCCAATTCAAGATAAACGAACTATTTTTAGATTGGAAACCTCATCTTTCATTTACAACTTATACTGACAGGTTTGAGGAGGAGATATTATCTTGGAGTGTACGATAGCATTACTACGTCAAAACTATTAAACGTTGTACTATTGATATTGGCAAACTCGTGGTATTCGCCAATTATAGTCCAATTTTCATATGAAGGGCCTTATA
Source organism: Timema douglasi (assembly GCA_901482245.1). Taxonomy (NCBI): domain Eukaryota; kingdom Metazoa; phylum Arthropoda; class Insecta; order Phasmatodea; family Timematidae; genus Timema; species Timema douglasi. The sequence goes on from CABEEJ010002529.1 coordinate 102,586, forward strand.
TAAATTACAAAAATATTTTTGGGCCAAAATTTATAACATCTTAATACAGTGAAACCTGTTTAACTGGGATCTCAAGGGAGCTAACATTTTTTTATCACTTATCCAGTTTCCCAAATAAGCAGGTTAACATGACAATTGTCTTACTTATAGAGGGTCCCACAATGAGAGGTCGAAATGTATATTTATCATATAAAGAGGTGGAAATGTTTATACTTATGTACATACAAATGTAAAAGAAATGTAAATTTCATGTTGCACAACTTTTATTAAAAAAAATTATGTCTTTAAAAATCAGTGATATTAGTTTGTATTAGATTGTTAGTTGCTTTAAGGTGTTTCTCTATAGTATACATTTGATCAAATATGTCAAGATTATTAATATTTTACATCTCAAAATATTTATGTAAGGTTTCTAAGGCTTTTTCTGCGTCACGCTTTAATACTCTCTCTAAAGGCTCTTCACAAGTTTCACAACCCTCCTTTTCTTCTTGTTTTATCTCTAAGAACTCAGAAATAATGTCGTCAGTGATAGTACATCATCGTCCATACGCACAAAATCCTCAAAAGTGGGCTGCTGGTCATGTTCATTGCTACTACAAGCGGCAATAATCTGGTTCCATTCTGCAAGTGTTCCACAGTTCTCTTCCTCCTCTTGTAAGATTTCAGGTTCCGGTTCATCCGTCACTTTGAATCCAGCTTTTTTGAAGCAGTTACTAATGGTGGTATTGATCACATAAAACCAAGCTTTTCTCGCAAATCTCATTGCCTGGAGGATGTTAATTTCAGGGATTTTATTCTCTTCTATATATTTAAGAACGTTTTGTCCGACTTATTTTCTGTAGTAAACTTTAAAGTTGTTGATAAAACCTTTATCCATTGGCTATAATTTACTTGTAGTGTTGGCAGGTAAATACAATAATTTAACGTAGTCTAATTCGGGCATATTATTATGAGCTGTGCAGTTATCAACAAACAAAACAATTTTTCTTTTTTGGGCCTTCATATTGGCGTTCACTTTTTTCAACCAATCCGCGAATAAATCAGATGTCATCCAGGCCTTTTTATTGTTTTGATAACTAACAGGCAAAGTTTTGATACCTTTGAAGCATCTTGGATTTTTTGATTTCCCAATTAAGAGAAGTGGCAGTTTTTCAGTTCCAGACATATTTGCACACACAAGCACAGTAATTCTATCTTTGCTCAATTTACCACCATGGCAAGGCTGAACTTTGATTGTAAGAGTTTTATCCGGAAGACACTTGTAGAATAAGCCCGCTTCATTAGCATTGAAGACGTTATCGGGTGAAAAATCATGTAATAAAGCTGGAAGATTTTTAATATACTGATTACATTCATTGTTGTCCACAGCATTGCTCTCTCCACAAATATTTTTGAAAACGATATCGTTCCTTCTCTTAAAACCCTCCAACCACCCATTACTGTCAGAGAAATTATCAATACGCAGCTTACTCGTAAATTCTCGAGCTTTCTCCTCAATCATTGGGCCGATTATTGGAATGTTTTTATTCTGTACCGGTTTCATCCATGTCGAGAGACTTTTTCAAGTTCAGGATACTCTGATGGTCGTAGTAGTTTTAGTTTTCCTTTTCCATCAATACACTGAGAACGTATTTTCTCCTTATTTTGAATAATTCTATAAAAAGTTTACTTTGGTAAATTAAACTTGGTGCACAGTTTGTCACGCGACTTTCCACTATCATATTCCAATAATAACTTTAATTTATCAGCGGGTGTTAGAGAATTACACTTTCGTTTCGACATTGTTTGCACTGGTATTCACTCGTTTATCGTACAAATTCTTTAATAGTACTGATAAATAAAGCAAGTATGGAAGAAATTAGATTGTTTGTAAACAAGCGTGTCATAACTTGTTTAAACCTAATAAATTGTCTCACTTATACGGGTTATTGAGCTACCAAGTCCCAATTATAGAGGTAAACTTCGAAAAAATCTATGAAATCTAATCTCAGTTAACAAGGTCTGAAAATTCCCAGTAACAGAGATATTTTAATGCAAAAGTGGCGGGACCTCATTGTAATTATCATTAACAGAGGTTTCTCACATATCCAGGTCCCAGTTAAACAGGGTTCACTTTTTTTGTTAGAGCTAGGTAATAATGGTAATAATATTCTGCGTCTGGTCTTCATCATTCGTAGCCCTGCCCAGGGGACGCCCGAATGTACTAATCAAACATCTTTTTCCGGGGAGACTCTTTCCATGCCCCGATAAGGTCAGGTAATGGTGAAAGTGGGTATGAGGGTGTGGGGCCAGAAAACACTTAAACCTAACTCTAGCCAGGCTAACCAAACCCTGGGGACCATTAGGGTAGTTTACCTTTTGACGTATTAATACCTAAAAGTAGAAATAGTAACTTCCCCAGCTGCCAGATAAGGTTCTTCTTAGAAAAATTGGTCTGTAAAAAGATAATTTAAACTCCGCCATTTTAAAAAACCCAAAGGTATCATACTCGTGAATGGATGGAAAATACTTGAAACTCTTAAGTGTGTTACATGGGAGAGCATTGAGACGCGTTAAATATATTTAGAAATCCCGGACTATTTATGAAGTCATTTGATATTTTTTAAATATTGTTTTCATCAAAATGCAGAAGAAAGTTCTGACCAATTGAAAAATCTAAATTTTAAGCTTTGAATCGTGACTTCCCCTTCACTCTATTATGTAGAGGAGGTAACGATAACTATTACGAAGTAAATGTATAACAAAGTAGAGACTGGGAAATATTTCATAAGAGTAAGAGAAATAAATAAGTAACAATAGTAGATTTATTATAAACAAATCATAAAAAGATGATATAGAGTTACAATTGATATACAAGATTAGATGCAGGATCCAAGAATAATAAACAGTAATAAATGTTCGTTAAATTGGTTAGGGAAAATATGTAACTCTTAGAAGTATAAAGGAAAACATTAAGTTTTAAACTAACAAATATGATAGTATTTAACAACTCCAAAAATATAAGAACTTCTCTTAGCACGGGATAATACGTGTTCAAGACGACACGGAACAGTCAAATGGAAGTTAAGTTGATAGAAGGTGACCTGGCGGTCTAGGGGTAAGGTGTCAAACTTCTATGCTGGCGGCCGGGGTTCAATCCTCCTTCACCTCTGACAACATCTTGTGAATGTGAAGAATGCCAGGCCTCCACCGTGGTTCGGATTCCACGTTAAACTGTAGGTCCTTCATTTCATCTCACAAATTTCATCTCACAATCACCCTACCATTACACATTAGCGTAAGTGCGTACAACCCAAACGGGTAGTAAGACGCGGTGATAATAATAATGATAATAATAATAAGTTGATAGAGAGGATTAGATTCCAAAACAGCCGGGCTAGCGCCAAACCACCACCAGAAGGGTCTAAACAGAAAACCTGGTGAATTAATTACTAATAAAAATATAACTGCAAATTGTATATTTTTAGAGTTACTAAGCTAAATGTCGGCCAAGCTAACTAGCTAGATTTGAAATTAAGAGAGGTCCCATAGACACACTAAATAATATATGGTAAGAGGACGGTCTGTGAATTACATTAACAGATTGCTAACCATCAGGTGTCAACACAAGATTGTACTATGGCCGGTCCTTTCCCAGTGGGTACTGCCAGAGCACTCAATAGTACATTTATACCACTACCCACTCCCTGGGGTATAAACTCCCTGGGGTATACATCAAACCTAGTACACACTAACTTTAAACACTTGGACTAATTAGATGCCAACAAGGGGCAAATGAAAATATTATCTGTGCGGGCCACTATACAACTCTAGCCGTGTTCCGCATTTTGCGCACCCAAAATAGTAACACAGAAAGAGAGGTGCCAACAAGAATGCTGTGAGGTACTGACCTAACTAGGTCCTCAAATAAAGGCGTAAGACAACCTGCTTGTAGCCATACACATATTCGAACAAGTGAGCATGACGTCCATAGCGTCATGGGATATTGGGAAGTCATAAGGACTTAAAACGGAGTAATGAACTTATGGAGATGAGGAACCTTAAAGCAAGGTCTTTACTACATATAGAGCTCAAAGCCCCTGTATTTAAGCTATGTCATATGGACATAGGGAAAATATATAGTCAGACTATCTGACTAAAGAAATTAAGTCAGATTGACACAAAACAAAATTTAGTCATTCTGACTAAAACAAAGAAGTCTGAAGGACTTAGAAAACATTTTAGCTGCTTCGACTAACAGAAACTAAGTCAGAAGGACACAGAAACCAAACTTAGTCACTCTGACTAAAACAACAAGTCTGAAGGAGTTAGAAAACATATTTGCCACTTCGACTTACAGAAAAAAAAAAGTCTCCTTGACTACTACAAGTCTGAAGGACTTGAATATTTGTTGAGTACTTGGAACATCAGACGAGATTTTCTCGACGTCGAGGTGGTGATACCCACGACCCAAACATCAAGACCACCAGTTTTCTTCTTCAGGTGCTGGAGCAAAGGTTCCTCCTTCAAGGAAATAATATGATGAACTACAGTAGAATGAACCTAGAGGTCACCCGTTATATACTCTTTTTTCTGACTCTAAACAGGACCAAATATGGGCATGGAATGAGGGAAAAGGAAGGAAAAGGGGGGGGGGGCGAAGGTGGTAATAGTGCAGAAATAGTTGCCAAGGGAGTCCGCTAGGGCAGCATTACTCGTTGCTCGAGGCATTGAACCAACGACATTCAGGTCCTTCGTCAACATCGAGTGTTCAAGGGTTCAGACGTCTGTTAAATCTGCCACGCCTTCGCTTCCACCATACTTGCAGAACACTTTGTAGAAGCATGGTGTTTGTATCCGGTAACATCCGCTTAAATTAAGTAGAACACAAATAATTATATTATTTCAGAATATATTAGTTTTAATTCTCTTCTTTGGATTCCTTTATTTCAGTTTAGTATTTTGTGCAGATTACGGTTTGTAGGTGTCATTTTACTTGAGTGACATGCTACAGTTTAGAGTGTTTAAAAACGGTTTTGATAACTTAAATAAAACCCTATAACACAATCACACATTATATTTAAAAAAATCTGTTGTGACTCTATCAAAACATGATTTTATTTGGTAGATGAAGGCTAGACCTGGGTTTGTAACTTTTTGATTTAATTTTTTTTACGTTACATCCATTAACATTTCCAGCCTATGGCCTGGGTCAGTTTTTTTATTCAAACTCTATATTTTTCCACTACCGGCTTGCTAGGCCTGTCGTAGCTTCATATGTATTAATCACAACTTGTGAATGTGTGGAATGCCAAACCACCACCGTGGTTTGGATTCCACGTTAAACTGTAGGTCCTCCATTTCATCTCACAATCACCCTACCATTACACATTAGCGTAAGATGCGTATAACCCGAACGGGTAGTAAGACGTGGTGATAATAATAATAATAATAATAATAATAATTTAACCTAAACAGGTAGTAAGACGCGATGATAAAATAAAGATTTCCCATCATGGAGTTCTCATTTTATTGTCTTCGTGTCAATTTTTTCTTATGTCAAAGGAAAAAAAATTCTATTTTTAGTTCGTTTTCACGTTTGAGTGATTGAGCGTCTGGAAGTTATCTGTTGAAGTGTGGGTTTTATCAAATCATAGTCAGATAACATCAACTTGGATTACTTTAAAAATGGGGTGTCTTCATCAGCGCGCTGCACTGAACATTGGCAATCTTCGCCCATCGTGAGAAATCTCAAGTCGATACAAGACGCTCTCGAAGCGAGATAGAAGCAGGTAAGATAACTGGTTTTTACGTCCTCTCTCTAAAAGGTACAGTACGTTTATTAAGTTAGTTAATGCCCCTGATATACGTGATACACTTTTGAAACGAATTATATATGAAACACAAGGTTTAGTTTAAGATAAATAAAACACAGTGGTGTGACGTGAAGTGTTGTCAGGGTAAGAGGATATAGTCAACTCTGAACCTGTGATCTACTCTCATTACTCAGTAGAACACTCATTGGTCAGGTATTAACAGAAATGTGATCTACTCTCATTACTCAGTAGAACAC
>CABEEJ010002530.1:0-16425 GCA_901482245.1 Timema douglasi
AAAATAAATGTTTAATTTATACCTGAATTAGATTTCTTATTATTATTGTTATTATTTTATACACACACACATATATGTATATATATGTTTATATACATACATATATATATATACATATATACTGTTACAAAAAAAAAGGGCGCCATATCGTCTCGGGCCTAGGGCGTCCTCAAACCTAAATCCGCTACTGCCTAAACTAACTCATATGGAAAACTGACCTATTCCATTCTGGTCTAGGTAGGTGACGTCCTGTATTTAGTATAGCGCCGTACTTGAGGCGTATTAAATCTGGATATAAAACTATCTCCTAGACCTTGCTTAGGATAACATGTTATTGGGGTAAAAGATACCTATATTTTTGAAACGTAGGGAGTTATGCCATTGTAATGTATTGTGTTGAGCTAAAATTATTATTAGATGTGTGTCAAATCCTTTCTTTCTAAAATCCAACTTTTTTTTTTTTTCAAATATATTATTTTTAAGATGTAAAATTTTATCAAGAATGAAAAAATTAAACAACAGAAAATGAAACTTTGATTAATTTATAAAATAAGTGTCACATACGAAATATATTTCTTGATAACTATGGTGATCCTGAATATTAATATAATTTAATTGCCATATTTTTTATTTATTTTTTAGTACCGCGTCTTACTGCCCGTTCGGGTTATACACTCATGTAATAATTACACTAATGGTTTTAGAGATTAGGAAGGCTATATTTCGAGGAAGTGTACCCACATTTGCATGGAGGGAAAGTGAGAAAACTATTTTCGAAAAAACCTCTTCATTACACCCGACTGAGATTCGAACCTCCATCTCACCGTCATCGGCAGTATAGTTTATGGTGAAATAGAGAAAAACATCACACTTTTTGTGAAAACTAATTCTTTTCATACAATATTATAATAGTTTATGGGTTTTTATATAAGAGAAAATAAAATATCATGTTTTTGTAATAACTTTGTTCAAAATAATAATAATAATAATAATAATAAACAACTTTAATGGTGAAGTTACCGCCTTCACACACATACACACTATAAGGTGTCATCATGTCTCATATTCCTCAATTTTGTGATTTAGCTTCCATAAACAGATTATTTGCAAGTCTTACCTTGTAGCCATTAGTTCTAATTTGTTTATATTGTTGGTTAAGGTATTCCATAAACGATATATTGTAATAGTGAAAGAATTTGAGTTGTGTTTGGAATTAAGAAGATAAATAAGTAAAGTTATGTTTTCTTGTGAGCATATACATGAAGAGAGGTACTGTGGGGAGTTGGAAGTTAATAGATTCTTTATGATGGTCATCGAGTGTAGAATTCATCTGTTGACATGTTAGTCTCTTATAGTGTGGAGAATAATGGTCATGCGATCGGAGGTCAAACATAAATCTAACACATGTTTTAGAATCTTGTTGCAAGATCAACTATCAGGCTTCACAATAATCGAAATGAGGGAGGATAAGAGTAGATTTAATATTTGTTGATATAGATTTTTTTGCTGCATAAATGAGTGTAAGGTAATAAACCCATTTTTACATACTTGTTTGACATGATTATTCCATGTGAGATTCTCGCTCATATGTTAACCAATGGTTAGCTACTAATATGAATGAAACTTAACTATTATTTAAATGTATTTGTTGTATTGATGAGAAATTCAAAGAGGATAGTAATCTTTTTGACCCTGATAATAATTGAGATTTTTTTAGGATTGACATTAAGAACATTTTATAGTGACCAATCATGCCATAATCATTATCAGGCCCGGTCTAAGGCGTGTGCTACGTGTGCAACCGCACACACAAACAATTCAGGGGGGCACCAAAATGGCCCAAAAATAAATGTTTTTTGCTTTTATCTGGGAAATTATATTAAAGAAAGTAATTTGTAAGAAAAATGCTTTTTCTTAAATTAATATTTATATCCATGTCAAACAGAGTACTATTTTTTATTTCAAATTAGTGCACTAGAATACATTAACAAAGTAAAGACATTTTGAAGATTGTTCGACACGACGCACCCCTGTCAACTGCATTGGTGACGGGATTATATTAGTTGCCGGGTACCAAGAATGTACGATCTATGAGTTAGGCTCAGGCCAAACCTTTGGTGGGTGGCAGGGGATTGATTCTCAGTTAGTAACTTAACCTCCGTGCAAGTGATTTATTGACAAACGCTTACTCACTTTATTTATATTTCAGCATGTTGCAAATCGCTACTTATTATTTTTAGTTTATATGATGGTTTTCTGTGAAATTTTTCTTAAGTTTTGTTTTCAATCATTATTTTGGTTCAAACCTTTTTACTAGTAGCTGTACTCTGTGAAGTGTATTGTGTCGTCTGCTGTATTGCTGTCCTTATTATGCTTTTACTTTTTGTGGTTTCTGTTTTTTTTAATAATATTAAAACTATTTATTAAAACTCAACCTTCCTCTATAGAGGAGGCGTTGCAAGACAAATAAAATAATGGTTGATCACCAGGGACCATTAACTGGCCCACTCTCAAATTCCCAGCCCAAGTATACAAACCTACCTATCTGGATAAATATGAAAACAGATAATTTGAGAATACACAAGAAGGGAAATAGGGGATTACTAGACTTGAATACAAAAGAGAAACATGATATATATAATGGCCTTCAGGCCTCTTTATTATCAAAGAATAGATAAGTTATTATTATTATTATTATTATTAGCACCACATCTTACTACCCGGTTGGGTTATTTATACGCACTTATGCCAATGTGTAATGGTAAGGTGATTGTGAGATGAAATGGAGGACCTACAGTTTAACGTGGAATCTGAAACATGGTGGAGGTCTAGCATTCCCCACATTCACAAGTTGTGATTAATACACGTCTTGTCAGAGGTGAATAGATAAGTCTCATATGAAACTACAATATAATTTTACTTAGTTGAGTACAGTAGGCAATAGCAATACGAGTTCTTAATAATTCTAAATAATGCTCATAGAAAGCGAATAAATCGCAATTACCAAAGTAGGACATATTTACATCGTTCAGCAATGTTTTCAATCTCAATGTTACAGTAAAAATTATGGAATATTATAAGCAAGAATGAATACAGCCTATCACTTACTTTTAAGGACTAAGCCTTTCAAAAGACAACTATACAAGAATAATGATAAGTCTATCTTGAAAGTGTATACTTCTGACAAAATCATGATTATAAAACATACTTTAATAAATAAACTAGTAAAATTTTGCTCATAGCAATACTCCAAGATTCGTAATTTATCATATACAAAATTATTTATAAATATTAATCCGTGAAGCGGGGGTAGCTATGTTGTAAAACTAGTTAATACATTCTATTCTATCCACTACAATAACAGTATATTCCTGATATTTCAAAAATACCTAATGGATATAACCGAAGATACCTAACACCCCAAATTAGATTCAGACTCACAATAATAATATATTTAAAGAAAAACATTAACAAGATGGAAAAACTATCCAAGATAAGATTAAATCCATGCTGAGCACAAGCTTATATTCAAAGTTTCCCAGCGGAGAAAATATGAGAGGGAGGTATTTTAAGTCCAATGATGTTATTTTCCCCAAATGATAGCATTGGGCTCTTCTCGACGCCTGCAAACCACGTCGAAAGAGCAACAGTTCAGGGGGGGAAGGGGTGGGGGGTTAGGTAGGGTAACATGTGATTGCACAGAGCACATTTTTCTCTGAGTCTTAGCACCTGTGCATCACTCGCCACTTTGTGAAACTGGGCCGGATCACAACGCACTTTGGGACTTCCTTCTTGTTTAACTTGAGCGGTGGACAGTCATATTTGTTGATGTGAGCAGAGGATGTAAACAAGGTGCCAGTATCCCAGTAGAACGGTTCTTTTTTAGGTGGCGGAGGTTAGGTGGCGTAGATGTTTGTGGCCACGGTACAAAACAGTTACTAAAATATTTTCCAAACTTTCTGCAGCTGAAAATAGAAAGTGGAAATCAAAAACGTAACAAGAAATTAAGTCAAGCGCTAAGCTAGTTTGTAATTATTTAATAAAGGCAAGCACTAGTAAAGAAAGTGAAAGTGAAATTGAAATTCAATGTAACGATGATCATCTGTGGAAACAGCGCACAGAGGAGGTCGAAGATTGCTCAAAAGATTTAATAACTAATAATGCCGATGATTCTAACACCACAAAAATTAATGATCACAGTGATAAGATTTATGTGACTGATACAATCCAATAAATTAATAATTCATGTGACAAATTGAAAGATCCGGTTAATTGGCCCAAAGCGCTAAGCGCAAAGGAACGTGATTTTATTATTTCTCAAGGACCAATCTCAACCGCATTAGAAAACTACCCTAGAGAGGGTGCAAAAAAAATCTTTTTCCAACATATTTTATTATCGGCTTGCTTCCAACGGCGAGACAATCATAAGACGATGGCTAATGTATTCCCAGTCTAAGGGAAGTGTATACTGTTTTTGCTGCAAGGTATTAACACGGTAATCACCAGCACTACATTATCTGATGAAAATTGAAAGTGTGATTGAAGGCATATCTGAAAAACTCTTCCTCAGAATGAGACGTCCTTTAACCACTTAAAATGCTACGAAAAATGAGTTGCAGGTGAAAGGAGGTTTAACACTGGCAAGGCAATTGATGATGGAAATCAAAGATTAATTGCTCAGGATAAAGAGCGATGAAAAAATGTCCTCACGAGAGATCTTGCCATTTTGCCACCTTGCCCAACACAACACGGCTTTTCAAGGAACTCATGAAACCGTCTACAGCAAAAACAATGGACATTTTCTCGGGCTCATAGAGTTGATTGCAAAATTAAATCCTGTTATGAAGTAACATATTTCCCGAATTCTGCGGAAAGACAATCTCAGATGTACAACATATTTGGGAAAGAACATTCAAAATAGTATACATAGGGTCTTGTATTAAAATGGCCATATATAGTATCCTCCACAGTTTTTTCAGATGTGGGTGGGGGTAGGGGTAGGCAGGGTGCAAAATGTAAGTTTTGCACACAAAAACTTTTGCCTTAGACTGGCCCTGATCATCATTTGGCGTTTCCACCTCTGCAGGTCATCTGACACACCCTTTTCCATTCCTGTCCTCCTTTCCAAGCTTCTCTCTCAGCCATAAGTATCCGGTTCACTCCTTTTGCGCTTGGTCTATCCATCTTGTCCGTGGTCTTCCAAAAGGTCTTCTACTCTTCTCTTAATTTTGTAAGGCTTTCTTAGGCATTCCGTCGTCCTTTCTCATCACATGACCTAGCCACAGTAACCTCTTTCTCTTCAGTGTTTCTTCTAATGATACAACTTTTAAACAATCCATAATTATTTAATTTATTATCTTGTCTCGTCTTGTTACATTCTCAATACCTCTTAGGAACTTCATCTCTAAAGCCTGCAATCTACTTAGATCTCTCTTCGCCCATGTCCAGGTTTCGGAGCCATATTTCAATAGTGGATGATAATATAACTTATATAACAACGTTTTGGCCTCTTTTCCGATTCCATCACGAGATTGTATCAACCATGTGTTACAATTAAGTCAGCATTCATATTATCTACGGTACTATCAATATGATGAAGGGAGAATGATAAATAAAGCTGGAAATCATCCATTATATTTTACTCATTTACCTTCCCCTATTGAGTCACCTCACTTTGTAGCAAATATTGTTTTTCTAGTTGTCATCACACGTTTCAGATTCCCACCCCCCTCTCGTTACTGCTACTCACCACAGAGTTGTCCGTTAGATAAAATTATTTAGTATAGGGTACATATACATATTTATATTTAAAATCTTGTCTTATTACCCATTCGGATTAAATGCATACAGTATGTACTAATTACGCTAATTGGTGAGTTACTAAAATGGTTGAATTTATATTAAGTGTACTCGCATTTGCGTGAAAAGTGGCAAATCATTTTGGAAAACCATCCTCGGCAAATTTGACCGGGATCAAACCACAATCTTCCCATCATCTGCAGTCTAGTCTATTGCAAGGTTAGCGCCTTAGACCATGCAACCACTGAAACGGGAATGTTTGCCAGAATTTCTGCTATTTCAAACTAGCCATTTAATCAAATAACTGTTTTTAACAACAAAATCGATGCATAACAAAAACACTATTTATAAAGACTATTTCATAATAATCATAGATTCCGTTAAAATTAGGAGAATTTATTTGAGAACTTGGAATTTCAAATACATACATATATATATATATATATATATATATATACACACACACACATATTTTTTTTTTACATTCATTACTGTTTCCAACCTATGGTCCATGCCAGTTTTTCTTTTCAAGAGGTATATTCTTCACTACTGGCTTGCTAGGTCTGTTGTAGCTTTATATCCCTTATATTAATAATATAACTTAAGACTAGGACAGGCACTGCAACCAGTCCCCAGCCGTTAATCAAACCAGGGACCCTTAACTCAGTAGGAAAACACGCTAACAACCGAGCTAAGGTGTCGGATTGTCCTTAGTTATGGTTGGTAGTTAATAAACTATTAAGGTATTCTTGCGAACTTTAGGGTGATTTCACTAGAGGCCAACAACCACACCAGAGTCCAAGTTGGAAAAATATAGCAAACACTTTACAGAAGTGGAAATGGATATTTTCATAAATTAAACCAACAATGATTATTGTATTTAATATAAAGATACATATTTATAAATAGAAATGTCACAATACCTCTTTTTCTAGATTCCGATTCTTAAGTTCAAGCTCGATTTTTCGATTCTCAACTCCGATTATTGAACTTTTCTTTTTAATTTTTTTCCCAAGCATCCAGCCTCATATATATATAAATTAGGTATTCAACTTTATAACATACCAAAAACTAAAAAACTTTCATGGTCATACTTTTTAAAAAAAAATTGTAACAAATAAACATATCAATTTTATTAAGTATTAAATCATATTATCAAAATAATAAAATAATTAGGAATTAAATTATAGTACACATGTATAATTACCTACAAAAAATAAAGCCTCATTGAATCAAACATTTCTAAATAAAAAGGATTAAAACAAGTATAATAAACAGTTGTTTTAGCGTGCCTCATACCATACTCCCCCCTCAATACGAAACTTGGACTCGACCATTACAATTACAACACATAATCACTTGAAACTTTAGTTTCACAATCTTATAAATATTTATTAAACAAATATTCAAAACTGAAAATCATATCAAAAATTTAAATAAACTCAAAATTGATACAACAAATTGCGGATGTTATAATGGAAAGAAGAACACATTCCACACTTTACAAAAATTTTAATTCGTCTGCCATACTTGATCCAATACACATTAGCTTGCCAGAAATTAGTGAAGAAGTTTTGGGAATGATATATCGAATATATCAGACTTTGCTCTTAATCTAGTGAATTAAACTAAAGATAAAGTTTTTTGCTTTGTTTTTATTAACTATGTCAATTTTTGTTCTATATTTATTAAACTTGTCTTATTCAAAGAACTAAAAAACATATAAAAAAATTGAACAGCGACAAAGAATATAATTACAAGAGAGCGGCCATCTTAATTTTATCTAGATATCGTAGGTTTTTATATACACAGAGTGATATATCGCTTGTTTGTTTAGAATCGATTCATGTATTCTGACAATCTCACTTGACTTTTAATTTTTTAGAAGAAGTATGTCAAAGTTGTTAGTTTCTACCTGTTGTTACTGTCATAATGTCAGTTTGTATTGTATTCGAGACCATTTATTTTTCATGTAGACCACCTCAAAATGTTAGGATCATATTATATTTGAGCCAATAGAGAATATTTACAATTTGCCGGCATTTAAGTGAAATGGCAACTAAACTAATATGAGAGATAATAATTGATTATTAGTTATTACCTATTCTGAATGTTGCCATTTTGTTTAGTTGCCAGTTTTATTGAGAGCTAAGAATCGAAGTAGCAAGAATCGTAATATTATGACCGATTCTCGATTCTTTTGATACAAAAAAAAAGAGTCGAGTGTACCTGGGTATAAGTTTGACAGCCTTATTTATAAATAATTATTCAATATTCACAAATTCAACTTTCATCAACCTTGATTGTTATATCAAATCAGAGCTAATTAAAAATAGAATGTTAGAAAAAGAAAATATTTTCGGCATTAACTAAAAATAACCAGAAATAGAATAATGATGATGCATGATGAATCACTCTTTGTTGAATTCAATTTATTTATTATTAAATGTTGTATTTGTCATAAATAATTTATGTTGCACATTATAAGAACATATCAGCAATAATGACAACTAATAGTTCCCATACTTTGGTATGGAAGTGCTTGATTAGTAGTGTAGAAAGAGCATTTTATACCAAAGGCAGGTCCCAATTTTAGCACCCCCTACCCAGTGTAGAAATAAACTATTACTAAATAGGAGCTTTCTGGAGGTCTTGGAAATATCGATTTGATGTCTGCCCAATACTCGAGGGTGTAAATGTTGCACGTTTCAAATATGTACCCTACTTATATTATGATTATTAAACTATTGTAATTTGTAATAAATAAAATGATAGAATAATAAGAAAATTGTAGAGCACCAATAAAAGTAAAAGCACTAACACATATTTACACACATTTCAATATTTTGATGCTATTATATGTATTCCTCAGGAAGTAGTAGTTAGACTAAAACTTTTATTTGTGTTCTACTATTATATAATTTTATTTATTATAAATTGTTTTTGCTCAATGCACTTAATTCTATACATATTATTTTAAGCTACTTTACATATTTTTTCAACTTAAATTAATTTCTTTTGCTTATTTAAAAAGATACAAAATACCACCCCTTTACCAGAGGTACCTGGTGCAGACCGACCCTCCCTCCCCTTTCCACGTCAGTGGTGCTTAATTTAAATCATGTCAGATTTGGTAGGATTGAATTGAAAATTAAAAGTTTAGTTGAAAATGGTTTTTGACTTTTATGTCTGCATACAATATTCTAACTAATTCATATGTCATCTATTTTACAAATGCAGTGCAAATTTCTATCCAGGCAAATGTATTACAAATAACTCTTTAAGAACAAGGTAAAGGAAAAAGGGATAGTATCAAATCAAAGGAAAACAATGACTTTTATATTTTGTGTTTGTTCATTTTATTGGTTTCTATCTCTCTTTTCCGGGGCAGGATAAAAGAGAGGGTGTGGAGGGGCACAGGAGTCATGGATTTAGGCCCTGCATATGAAGGCGCCCTTATAAAACCATGCATATTGTTTTGTTACAATAATTTATTAAAAATATTAGAAATTAGTTTTTATAAAACCCAATATCTCAATACTGTCTGTATAGCCTCAATAAGTAATTTGTTCAAAGTATGAGTCTTATACGAGCAATGGTTTGGATTGAATATTTATTTGTAACGTCTTTACTCTGGGAAACCCCCACCTTTTCCCCAAGAAGAATTTGTGTGTGCACCCCAAGATATGTGTATTATCTTTTTCATTCCAATGATCATAACCAAATGATTTGGATATGTGTATTATCTCTTTCATTCCAAAGATCATAACCAAATGATGCCTCACCTCCAGAGAGTCAAACCAAAACTAGGATATATTTATTTCATATGAGGGTTAAAAAAGTGTCGGTGTTTCAAAGCACTCACAAAATAGCTTGTATTCTTGAGGAGTGACTAATGTCAAATTATGTAGTATTTTCTCATTTTCTCATTTAGGCTAGAAACTTAAGATATATTTAGCTTTGAGTGAAAGCAAATATGTCTAAGAGGGAGGGAGTTGTAAGAAAAAAAAAACCTGACTGTACAAGTAGTCTATATGAAATACTAAGAAATTGCTTTTATTATATTTGGAAGAAGGTACAGGAAATGTTAGAACTGTTAAGGTGGTTGGAAATTATGAAAAGAGTAGCTGGGAAATGAATGCTATTACTAGGTCTATAAGTTGTTGACATCACACGTGCTGTCAAAGAATGTAAAATTCAGAATATTCAAAACAATAATGTTACCGGTTGTTCTCTATGGTTGTGAAACGTTATCACTCGTTGTGGCTTCCAGGGTCACTGGTTGATTTGACGTTGTGTTCAGACACGTGTGGGTAGGGGTGGGAGAAATGTTGACGAGTGTATCCCAGAAAAATTAGTTGTGGCAGAACAGAAAGACGTCCTGGTAATGTGAGTCGCAGTGGAACAGTGAGTAAGTCCCAAGGTGGGGCAGTAGGGTGCTGGTCTCGGCAACTTGAGCCGCGGTGGAACATGAAGATGTCCTGGCAACATGAGTCACGGTGAGACATGAGGAAGTCCTGGCAACATGAGTCGCAGTGAGACATGAGGAAGTCCTGGCAACTTGAGCCGCGATGGAACATGAAGATGTCCTGGCAACATGAGTCGCGGTGGAACATGAAGATGTCCTGGCAACATGACGAAGTCCCGGCAACATGAGTTGTGGCGGGAGTTAGGGTGCCGGTGGGAAGAGCAAGGGTTAAAACAATATTACTCCTTTGTAACATAAGACAATTTAATAGCTCTTTCAAACAGGTAGCACACCCAAGTTGGGTAGCCAATCTCCGACTGACCTATGACCTAGGAACCACCGTATTAAGTTCCCTCGTCACAGACGGCTTAGAGAACATGAAGTGTGGAGTGGTCTAGGCAGTAAAGAGGGTGATTGGCGTAGCATCTGCAAGTGCGGAGAAGAGATACAAGGGCCAACTAAACAGTGAAGCACAACAACGTTTTCTCTTACCTCACATGACAAAATTTAGGGTGTTCAAAAACAAGGTACTTAGGAAGATGTTTGGTCCAAGCCCGAATGAGTCTACTTGAGTATAATGGAGGAGGTTACATAAAGATGAGTTATATTATCTGTACTCATCAAAATACATTGTTAGGATAGTAAAATCTCAGAGATTATAGTGGACAGGACATGCAGCATAAATGGTAGAATCTGGAACAGTGGTCAGGGTATTAACTAACAAACACTATGAGAAGAGACCATCGGGAGAAGACTTAGATGAAGATGGAAAGAGATAACATTAGAATGGACATGAAAGAGATAGGATGTAGTGAGAGGAGGGGGACTGGATAAAACTAGCTCGGAATAGGATGTAATGAGGTGGACTAGATAGAACTAGCTCAAGAGAGGGATAGGGTGTAATGAGATGGACTAGATATAACTAGCTCAAGATAAGGATAAGGAGTAATGAGGTGGAATTAATAGAGCTAGCTCAAGATAGGGATAGGGTGTAATGAGGTGGACTGGATATAACTAGCTCAAGATAGGGATAGGGTGTAATGAGGTGGACTGGATAGAACTAGCTCAAGATAGGGATAGGGTGTAATGAGGTGGACTGGATAGAACTAGCTCAAGATAGGGATAGGGTGTAATGAGGTGGACTGGATAGAACTAGCTCAAGATAGGGATAGGGTGTAATGAGGTGGACTGGATAGAACTAGCTCAAGATAGGGATAGGGTGTAATGAGGTGGACTGGATAGAACTAGCTCAAGATAGGGATAGGGTGTAATGAGGTGGACTGGATAGAACTAGCTCAAGATAGGGATAGGGTGTAATGAGGTGGACTGGATAGAACTAGCTCAAGATAGGGATAGGGTGTAATGAGGTGGACTGGATAGAACTAGCTCAAGATAGGGATAGGGTGTAATGAGGTGGACTGGATAGAACTAGCTCAAGATAGGGATAGGGTGTAATGAGGTGGACTGTATAGAACTAGCTCAATATAGGGATAGGGTGTAATGATGTGGACTAGATAGAACTAGCTCAAGATAGGGATAGGGTGTAATGAGGGGGACTGTATTGAACTAGCTCAGGAGAGGGATAGGTGGCATACCTGTTTTTATAAATGCGGCAATCGAGTTCCTAATTCCATAGAGTAAGAAGGGAAGGTGGTGTGACTGGTTAATTTACACTGAAAGGGAGAAAACAAGAGTTGGAAGGATACAAAAACTATTATAGATCATTATTAAAAGTTGAAAAAAAAAAAATCACGGGATCCCACATTTTGCAAGTGACCCCAAACCCCTCAATTCCTTAATCTGGCCCCGCTCTTTCCTATACTTCTTGAATAAAATAAAAAAGAATGTGTATATAACTCAAAAAATGTTTTCTTTAAAGAGATATTAATAAAAAAAAATTACCTGGAGGAAATAACACAATTAGGATTTTATATATTGTGTTTAGCCCTTTTACTTATTTCTATCCCCTTTTCCTGTACCTTCTTACAGTATTACATAGGGAAATACAGATTAGTTATGTTTATATAAATAAGATCACATTGATTTGTGTTTGCTGAAAACATTCACATTTCAGACCATTTACAAAATGACTCAATGCAGGTCGAATGATAAAGTTTTACAAATCATATATTAATAATAGGGCCCTGCGAGTACTCGTATTTTGAGCTTTGAGCCAAGCTCATCACTTAAGCTCCAAATAGAGATTGAAAGTCTTGTAGCCTCGTCATTTTAAAGCTTCCACTTGATGTAATAAATAATCTATTTTTAAAATGTAATAGTAAGCATAGTCTATTTAATTGAGATTATATCAGCATTTCCACTTAGAAATCATTCTTTACTTAACAAATTGTTAAAAATTATTTCAATTTTCACATTTATAATATAATAGAACTTCAAAACCACTTTCGCCTGGAAAATTTATTCAATATTTTCGTCCATTTTAAATCATACTTTATTGAAGTTGTTTACTTGTATTGCCGTGACAATGCAATGAAAATAAAAATAGCTAAGATTACTAAATAAATAATGATTATTTTTACTATTTTTAACTGGTCCCTTTCTAAAATAATAATTTACGTTAAATTAAAAATGTAATATCAAGAATTTATTATTATATTAAATGTTTTCAAAACTAAGATATTAAAAACTATTAAATAATTTGATTAGCTACAAAAATAGTGCTAGTTTAGTTATTACTTAGTTATAGAATTATGTTGGTTTACCTGTTAAAAATCAATGTTGATCTTATTTACTACAATACATATTTTACTAGACTTACCACCTTTATATTAAAAAAACCTTTACTATTTAATATTGTTTACTAGAAATATTATTTTAGTCATATCATTTTTAATTTTAAAGTATCAGCATCGACTTTTATAAGAAATAGAAATTGAAGTAAATTTCTCAATAAAATAATGTTTAACAAGATCCTGTACAACGCGCATGTGCAACTGTGCATAGAGAAATGGAAAAGGAACATAAGACGTGATCATGCACGGTTCCACTAATGAATAATAAATCAAATATGAAACACTCCAAATATCTAATTGTTTATGAGTCTTATGTTTTCTTATACGGTAAATTAAGTTACTGAAGCACATTTTGGGGAAATATTAGCTTACTAAAACATCTACAATAATGTAAAGGGATAGTTAAAGGAGTCAACCTGAAAAGATAGTTAGGCTAGGCCTAGATATAAACAAACACACTTCTCTATTTTCTTTCTGCACTTTTAAACTTCCTACTGCTTCAAACTTCCACAGCTGCACATTATTTTGAATTTTAGGAAATATTTATTTTTCATATGAAGAGACATTAATGAAAAAGTAATATTCCCTAAAATTCAAACTAATGTGCAACTGTGAAAGTTTTGAAAAAGTCAAAAAGCTTAAGAAGACATTAAGAGATAAGTGTGTATGTTCTAATCTAGGCCTAATCTAACTATCCTTTCAGTTTGGCTTCCTTCACTATAACTTACTTTACATCACTGTACAGTGCAATTATTCATTTTGTTAAAAAATATTATAATTGTTAGTTTAACTTTAATGTCCTTAAATCATGAGTGTTGAAACCATTTTAATTTTTTTATTAGATTTTTATTTGAGTGTTGTTCTTATTTTTAAATTGTGTTTTATATGTGTTCTTTCTAATTTAAAAACCGATATTCCCATTCTTTAACTTTTTTTTAAATATTTAATATTTATAAAAATGGGTGTCATTCATCTTTTAAGAACATGTGTCTTAATATACTTTCTAGCTTTTAAAATTATAAATATACAATACTAAAACTTGACAAGAACTCGGAAGCTTTTAGAAATACTCGAAGAGTTCGACTCGAATGAAAAAACCTAAAACCGCAGACCCCTAATTAATAAAGATAAATAAACTTTGATTTAAAGTTGAACTCAAAATCAAAATAAGCTTTACTTTGATTCTTTCAAGAATAAAGAGTTTCACATAAACCCTACTTCAATATTTCCATACAAAAAAAAAAGCTTATAATATTTACAAAAGTATTCTGTATTTGTCAGCTCTGGAAACTTTGTTTATAACCAGGCGGCCATCATAACTAAGCGAAGCGAAGGTCCATGGGTCAGCCGACGACCACTCTACACTATATACAGAGTCTTCATGTTCATCATAAGTTGCTAGCACACCATCTTCCAGCCTAAACAGTTAAAATAAATTAACATAGAAAAAAAAAATTGTTTTAACATGGATGTCATCCTTTATTTAAATAACCTTTGATTTGTATTTGGAAGAAAGTAGAGTAAAATGGAAGAGAACATATAAAAGGAACAAACACAATATGGCTTGAAGAAAATCAACCATTAACGCCCAAACCCCCAAATAATTTACTATTGATAAATTTATCATGGCTTAGTATAAGGGGAGAGGAATGAGGGAAGTATTTTTATATAGTACAGCGTCTTAACCCTTTTAGCGCCAGGGTCTATTCTGGATTCGTATGTGAGGCGTACAATGTCTATTTAAGGTTTTGTGTACAAAGAATTCCACAGTTAATTCAGCATTTTAACTGGTGATTAATGTTGCCAACCTTGTAGGAAATAATAAAGTGGAATGTTCTCTTTAAACTGATATAAAACTTATTAAATCCATCTATTAGGAAACAACATAAAAAGTATGTACGGCTGGGCACATCAGCTCCGAAATTTTTGAAGATAGAAGGCAATGCCAATCATAATGTCCCATGGCACTAAAAGGGATAATACCCATTCAGGCTATCCACATATTTACAATAACGAGATTAGAAGGAATGTACCCAAATTCACATGGGAGAGGGAAGTGATTTAGGGGGGGGGGGAAACCTCAGTACACCCAAATGAGATTCAAACCTTGATCTCTCCATTATCAGCATTCCAGTCTACTGTGATCTTGATGTTTGTGACCACATAACCAGTGCAACTCAGCTTTCAAGTGTTTATATTTTGATCCCAGTGAGGCAACTTACATGTTCTGTTCACATACTAGCACAATAAACCTTCAACTTACTTGTCTTTCTGCTCCTTCTGGTTTTCATCACTGTCTAGAATGTTTGTGAGTGGCTCAGAAGAGATTGACGCAACGCTGGTGAGGATAACTTGAGAGTCACTGCTGGATGTCAGCACAAGCTGATCATGGAAGTGGTTGTATCGAATACTCCACACCCTTTGTGTGAACAGAAATATTGTGTGTTGAATAATAAGTTTTTATAAATATGAAAAAAGTTACATGATTTTATTTATTTACAGCATTTAACATTCACTTTCTGTACCAAATGATTATATTAGCTCAAGAGAATTTCTACGAGTGATAGCGAAAGGGCTTGCCAATTTTTCTGGAAAAGTATTTTCACATATATTCCGGGGTTCTTACACAACCCGTAACTGACATGGAAATGACAGCTTTACTTCCCCCTCCAAAGGAAGTTGTGCCACAGATTTTTATGGCTTGAGGAAAAACCGTCAATTCCGGCTGAGTTTGAACCCACAAACATCGAGTCCTTAGGTGAAAGAGCACTTTCTCAAGACCATCGAGGTCGACAAAAAGTTACAAAAGAAGTCATCAAAAGGAACACACATAGTATGGGTTTTAAAATAGAAAGAGGAACAATTGTTGTCATTGAACAAAGAGATGATTGCTTTTATAATAAAATTGTTTCTTTGTGCTCAATCTCTCGACTTATGTTTTGTTCTATTTGAACTATTAATGTGGGATGGAAGGTAATTCAAGTAAGGGTCCATAGTTTTCCATCACTTATAACAAATAAACAGTTTTAAGCAAAAAATAAAAAATAAAAAAATTGCTTGGTAGATACATTTAGTTTACTTTTCTATATACTTGTGTAGTTATCTTGACAGTCCTTTTAACATTTGTCAGGGGCATCCCAGAATCTAATAATACTTTTTCTTCTAATTTAATTTTTTTTTTGCTCCATCACATCTTATGATTAGTCCAGTCTATCTGAAAAGGTTTCTGTTCAAATGCAATTATGCCCATGAAAAATATTCAAGAACTGTTGAGATTACTATATGAAGAAAACTAAGAATGTCTACTGATGCAATATTTTATTTATTTTGACATAAAAAAAGGTTTTTTAAATTTAAAATCTCCAGAAATACTGATCTAACAAACATTTTTTCTCTCCCCCCCCC
>CABEEJ010002530.1:18011-44668 GCA_901482245.1 Timema douglasi
CTATCTTGAGCTAGTTCTATCCAGTCCACCTAATTACCTCCTATCCCTATCTTGAGCTAGTTCTAGCCAGTCCATCTAATTACCTCCTATCCCTATCTTGAGCTAGTTTTATCCAGTCCACCTAATTACCTCATATCCTTATCTTGAGCTAGTTCTATCCAGTTCACCTCATTACACCCTATCCCTATCTTGAGCTAGTTCTAGCCAGTCCATCTAATTACCTCCTATCGCTATCTTGAGCTAGTTCTATCCAGTCAACCTAATTACCTCCTATCCATATCTTGAGCTAGTTCTATCCAGTCCACCTAACGATATCCTATCCCTATCTTGAGCTAGTTCTATCCAGTCCACCTCATTACACCCTATCCCTATCTTGAGCTAGTTCTATCCAGTCCACCTCATTACACCCTATCCCTATCTTGAGCTAGTTCTATCCAGTCCACCTCATTACACCCTATCCCTATCTTGAGCTAGTTCTATCCAGTCCACCTCATTACACCCTATCCCTATCTTGAGCTAGTTCTATCCAGTCCACCTCATTACACCCTATCCCTATCTTGAGCTAGTTCTATCCAGTCCACCTCATTACACCCTATCCCTATCTTGAGCTAGTTCTATCCAGTCCACCTCATTACACCCTATCCCTATCTTGAGCTAGTTCTATCCAGTCCACCTCATTACACCCTATCCCTATCTTGAGCTAGTTCTATCCAGTCCACCTCATTACACCCTATCCCTATCTTGAGCTAGTTCTATCCAGTCCACCTCATTACACCCTATCCCTATCTTGAGCTAGTTCTATCCAGTCCACCTCATTACACCCTATCCCTATCTTGAGCTAGTTCTATCCAGTCCACCTCATTACACCCTATCCCTATCTTGAGCTAGTTCTATCCAGTCCACCTCATTACACCCTATCCCTATCTTGAGCTAGTTCTATCCAGTCCACCTCATTACACCCTATCCCTATCTTGAGCTAGTTCTATCCAGTCCACCTCATTACACCCTATCCCTATCTTGAGCTAGTTCTATCCAGTCCACCTCATTACACCCTATCCCTATCTTGAGCTAGTTCTATCCAGTCCACCTCATTACACCCTATCCCTATCTTGAGCTAGTTCTATCCAGTCCACCTCATTACACCCTATCCCTATCTTGAGCTAGTTCTATCCAGTCCACCTCATTACACCCTATCCCTATCTTGAGCTAGTTCTATCCAGTCCACCTCATTACACCCTATCCCTATCTTGAGCTAGTTCTATCCAGTCCACCTCATTACACCCTATCCCTATCTTGAGCTAGTTCTATCCAGTCCACCTCATTACACCCTATCCCTATCTTGAGCTAGTTCTATCCAGTCCACCTCATTACACCCTATCCCTATCTTGAGCTAGTTCTATCCAGTCCACCTCATTACACCCTATCCCTATCTTGAGCTAGTTCTATCCAGTCCACCTAATTACATCCTATCCCTATCTTGAGCTAGTTCTATCCAGTTCACCTTATGACATCCTATCCTTATCTTGAGCTAGTTCTACCCAGTCCACCTAATTACATCCTATCCCTATCTTGAGCTAGTTCTATCAAGTCCACCTAATTACATCCTATCCCTATCTTGAGCTAGTTCTAGCCAGTCCACCTAATTACCTCCTATCCCTTTGAGCTAGTCCTACCCAGTCCACCTCATTACACCCTATCCCTATCTTGAGCTAGTTCTAGCTCTATTATTATTATTATTTTAATTATTAGCACCGCGTCTTACTACCCGTTCGGGTTATATGCACTTATGCTAATGTGTAATGGTAGGGTGATTGTGAGATGAAATGAAGGGCCTACAGTTTAACGTGGAATCCGAACCACGGTGGAGGCCTGGCATTTCCCACATTCACAAGATGTCTTGTCATAGGTGAAGGAGGGGTTTGGTAATCAGATAAATCTTTGCCGGGACCGAGGATTGAACCCCGGCCGCCAGCACAGAAGTCTGACACCTTACCCCTAGACCGCCAGGTCACCTTCTCTAGCTCTATCAATTCTCCCTCATGACACAAAATCCCTATCTTGAATTAGTTTTATCCAGTCCCTCTCTTACATCCTATCCCTATCTTGAGATAGTTCTATCCAGTCCATCTTATTATGCCCTATCCTTTTCTTGAGCTAGTCTTATTCAGTACACTTAATAACACCCTATCCCTATTTTGAGGAAGTTTAATTCAGACCGCCTCATTACACCACAGGTATCTCTTTCCGATCCATTGTAATGTTATCCTCCCATCTGTGTCTATATCTTCCCAATGTTCTCTTCCCATTGGTTTTTCCAGTCAGTACCCTGAACACAGCTCTAGAATCTCTCCTGCCTACTGTAATCTACGTAACTTAATTATCCTGATGATTTTGATTATGACAATAAAATAAATAAATTAAATAGAGAATAATTTCTAACTGTAGGCACTTAAAAATATAGAATAAAATTCAGTATAGCTGGATTAAATAAATATAAAGTCAAGATAGGTAGGGGACAAATCTTGCACACTTAAAGAAATAACTGCAAACTTACAGAACTACATAAGCCTAAAGCACTCAGATATTCACTTTAGGGTAGGGGCAAACAGTATATCAAAGTTATTGTTTCTGGTTATGAACTTTAGGGGCATTTTCAATGCGAGTATTGGACACCTTTCAAACCCAATGTTTTTATCCAGGTATTAAAATGTAGGCAATAAAGTTAACACATTTTCAGTAGGGCGACACTATATTTTAGTTCTACTTTTTATTTTAAAATTAATTTGTGGCTGTTAGGTCACTGGCCTAAACAGAGGGAGAGGGTAGGTAAGATGCAGAGTAGATAGAATATAGGACAATTCCAAGGATTAGAACAAGCAGTCGACACTGTACCTGACGACTTGACTGTGAGCAGCCTCTATGCTCCACACTTGTTTGGTTGGGTTTCTTAAGTCCCAACTCTTGACATGACCCTCGTTGACAGTCACAAACTGAGTGCAGTTTTGGTGCGGGTTCCACTTCCCCACCGTAAACCTGGGTTGTCCCTTGCCTTCCATCGTCCTAGAGCAAACTAGCTGAGGGAAAAACACACTCAAACTAAAATAGGTATTTAATTGCTTGTGCAGGATGATTATATACCTTTTCCCATGGTTTTAAATATTTATTTTGTTGTGGAACAAAACCAACAATAAGAATTCTGAATGGATTTTAAAACATGTCCTTGTTAGTGGCATCAACAACTTTTCAAAATACAAATGACCAAAACAATGCTAATTGTACACTTTGTTTAACCTGATAGGTAGCTAGCTATACCCTGATATTGGTTGGAAGAACATTTTATAAAATTCAAACTTATCTCTTTGCAGCCAACATTGATAACATTTTACTATACTACTTGTGTTATTTTATAGGTATTGATAGCTACAGATAACATGACTTGATGTATGAATATATTAAAATTGTTTTAGTAATTTTAGTAACTACCAGTGTTCTTCCTACCTAAATCAGTGTATAGCTTATCATTACAGGTTACACTATGGTTCAGATAATAAGCTAAGACCATATTGTAATCAATAAAGATATGAGTGATGATATATGATATATACTTTTTAAACTATTTTGATCATTTATTATTAGTGTAAATGTTGACATATGTTGCATGTATACAAAAATATTGTGTTATTTAAGAAATGGTTTGTTATTTCATAGTAATAATGTTGAAAATCTTGAATTAAGGTTTTATAAAATGGTTTGCTATTCCATAATTATTAGATTGAAAACCTTAAATTTGAGGTTTTGAAGTGTTTTTAAATGGGTCCATAAAAAGCCAAAGGTGAAATTAGCTCACTTTCAATGACATTTAACATGAACAGTTCCAGTTCTGAGATCAAAGTAAATGGTTAGAAACATGATCTAGCCTTTCTTAAACAAATAAAGTTATTTTTAAGACCCGCCTCGGTGGCGTAGTTGGCTAACGCGCTAGTCGTGTTGAGCTCGACTGCTGAGGACGGGGAGATCGAGGTTCAAATCTCGGTCGGGTGAACTGAGGGCGGTTTTTCCTAAATGGTTTTCCACTCTCCCTCCACGCAAATGCGGGTTCACTACCTCTAATTCAACCTTCGCAATTCCTAATCCATTAGAGTAATTAGTACTTAAAGCGTATAACCCGAACGGGTAGTAAGACACGGTGCTAAATATTATATATATATATATATATATATTATTTTTAACAAGATCTTGATAGAATACTCAAAGATAATTTGGAGATTATTTTAGTGATTTATAAAGCTGTGATTCCGATTAGAAATATTGCAGTGTGAGACTATATTTCTTCAAGTAAGCTGTGTCCTTAATACAAATACCTTAACTTAGGAATACCTAGTTATTAAGGCAATGCACTTCAGATTATATTCAATCACTTCTTAGAATCATCGTGTTTACTTTGAGTGTGTGTGTGTATGTGTGTGTGCACGCATGTGTGCAGCTGGTATACTATACACATATATACACTAATAGGGTAGAGATACAAAATGTGGGATTTAGAGAAAATGTACCTACAGTTTCATGGAAGAAGAGTGGATAACTATTTGAATAAGAATATTCAGTACACCTGACCAGAATTTAAATCCTGACTTCCCAGCCACCAACAAACCATACCAGATGATCCGAATACCTTTGTACCTGTGGACCAAGAGAAAGATAATGAAAACTTTGATATAAATCCCAGTGAATTTAGATTTATGTATATACATGGGTATAAAACCGGTGGGATGGAGGTGAGTAGGAGTTCACTACAAGAGTACCATCAGCCGCTTACACCCCCCTAAGTTTTAAGATCTGGCCATTAATGTTGGATGTTTGTGAGCTTAACAATAATTAATTGAAGGATTCCATAGTATATAAAACGGAACTTTGGCATCTCCAGCAGCCAGATCCCATTGTATGAAGTGATTGTTCACCACAGTGACGGCTTTGGAGCCGTCTGTGGGGTGAAACACCGTCATCTTCACATCCTGACCAAACTCTTCTGTCTCTAAGAGAGTGAGCTGTTCTAGCTTTGCTGGTGTGGTGTCAGACTCACAAGGAGGGATACGCCAGATGGCACTGCGCATGCAGCACATATTATCTTCTGAAACAGTCCAAATTAGTATACAAACTCTTAAATTAATACTAACGATAGGACGGGTTCTTTCGTACCAAGGTTTTATCAGATAGTCACTTAAGAAATGGAACCATCTTCTGTTTCTTGAAAGTTGATTCTCGGTTTCTAATTAGGCCTATCAGACAGTACAGACAATTAAATGAAAGAAGTTGATAAACAAATAGTTTCTAGCTTTCAATTGTCAATTCTTTGCGCCTTTTATAGCCATTGACACCGCAAATTGAGACTTAATTGATTTAAAATAGTTTCTAATGTGGAATTTGAAACTAAGAAACAATTTAATAGAAGCTACACCAGACCAAGCATCGGCAACATTTTTAAATCAATTGATCATGAATATTAAACTATAGAGTGAATTAAAATAAAAAAGGCTAATATGCATAAAATATTTTAGTTGTTTACAAAGTTCTAGAAAGTACAGTGTGATACAACAATGTAAAGTACCAGCAAATATTATAAAATTACCACAGGCTAAGTTGAGTAAACATTTTAAATAGTTTAAACAAGATTATATCCAACCTGTGAGTGTATTGTAGCAAGTTGCTATAATATTTGAATCACTTGGCGAAGCTATTAAGGACCAAACTTCACCCTCACTATGTTGGTATACCTGGGTGGACAATGCACCATTCTCCTCATTCAACTCCACAATATGGACCTGGTTGTTTGATAATTTCAGAGATTGTGTTCCCACCATGAATCTCACAGCATCAGACTCTGCAAGCTGTGACGCCAGAGCCCTTGCCTGGAAGCCAACCAATAAAACACAAT
Organism: Timema douglasi; assembly: GCA_901482245.1. NCBI lineage: Eukaryota > Metazoa > Arthropoda > Insecta > Phasmatodea > Timematidae > Timema > Timema douglasi. The sequence continues at coordinate 23,944 of CABEEJ010002530.1, forward strand.
TATTTTTGTTAGATACCGCATCTTACCACCTGTTCAAGTTACACGCTTGTGTACTACACTCTTACTTTGGAATAAAAAAAAATAGTCTAACCAATAGATAAAATAAGTATGAGAGCTATTTTATGAGCATTTCATTAGATTGTAGTCAATATTAAGGCTATACATAAAAAGGAAAGTAGGCCTATATTGGTAGTGGTAGGAGCCAAACGGGGGAAGTAGACAAACATAGTTACTGTACATTGATATTTTATGACATTTGACTAATTACCAAAAAGATTTGTGTGTTTATTTAATTCAAAAACTATGTTTTATCAATATTACAAGTGATATAACCTAGTTCAACTTAATTTATTTGAGGTATTTAACATGCACTTTCTGAACTGACTGATTATATCAGCACACAAGAATTTATATGAGCCAAAGCTGAAGGTCCTACTAAGTTTTCAGACGTGGTGCTAAATATTTTTTTTTAAATACTCATTTTTCCAGGAAAGTTATTTTCAGAATAAAACCTTACAGGGTTATTTTGCACGACTCAATTGACATAAGACTAATGGCTTTACTTGCCCTTTGAAGGAAACTGTGCTACAGTTTTATATCGCTCAAAAAAATCCATTGACTCCGGCTGAGTTTGAACCCACGAACGTCGAGTCCTGAGGCGAGCACTTTATCCTAAGACCACTGAGGTCAACTTCAACTTAATAAATTTTAAAATAACAAAATATGTTTACATGTATGGCATATGATTTTGAAACTTTATTTTAGTAGGCTAAATAATCCTGTGTTGGAAAAAACTAGTTATTATAAACCTATGACAATGAAAATTGAGTTCCTGCGGCTAAAGTAAAAATGTGGTGGGACCAGTTTAGAAAATACTAACATAATTTTTGCAGTCAACAATGATAATGGTTAGTTACCAGTACGCATTATTATTATTATCATTATTATTATTATTATTATTATTATTATTATTATTATTATTGATGTTTTAATATGAAGATCTATCAAAAGTGACACGTACAGTTCAGTTCACATGACTTGACGTAATTATGACTATATGAAGGTCGTTTTTAATGAACTTCTGTAAAATTGTCAAATACTCCAGGGTGTCTACCTGACTATAGTTTTGAAATTTCAGTATATTTCCAGTATATTTTTTAAAGCAATCCAGTATATATGAAAGGTACTCAGAGACAAACAATCCCGATTTCAAAATCATAAAATGATAGAAAGTTAGGGTAAGCCTAGGTCTGTCATAGGTAAACATTTTTACACATATATTCTAGTATATACTAAGGATGGAACCCTAGAACCTATGGGGACTATTCATGGATTCAAGACTAAAATCATAATCATTTTTTCAAATAGGTACTAAGTTTGAGTTATTTTTTAAAGGTATTAAATCGTTAAATATTTTATTGTGGTTAAAACCAAAATAATGATAGGAAAAACCTAACAACCAAACCCCATATCATTAATTTACCATTAAATGTAAACAAAATAAAAAGTGAAGGAAAAAATCCTAGTTAATGGGAAAGTTAAACACTTATACTTACAATATTTTCTAGAATTCAAATTTTAATTAGGTATTTGATGGCAAACATAAGTTTCAGATTTGAAAAAAGGTAGATTCGACCCATCTTTAATACATGTGCATAAACACACACATACACACATAACATTTTTTGAATGACCTATACCACTGTCGACCTCGGTAATCTTGGGGTAAAGTGCTCGCCTCAGGACCCGATGTGTATGGGTTCAAACCCAACAGAGGCTGAAGGCTTTTTATTGAGCGAAGAAACATCATCGCTCAACATCCTTCGGAGAGGAAGTAAAGCCGTCAGTTACATGTGACATGTAAAAGAACCCTGGAGGCTAGGTGAAAACACCTATACTGGCAAAATTGGTAGATCATTTCAAATCACTCGTAAAACTTTAGAGGTACAAGTAATCAACCTTGGTGATGCAACTTCAAAGAATGATTACAGCCAGGGAGTTTACTCTACCACAAAAACTAACTATTATCCCCCCCCCCCTCCTCTTGACAGTCAATACTTTCCACATATTATATTTGTTTAGTTAATATGTATAGCAATAAAGATACAGAATCTTCAATGAAAAATAAACAGCAAATATTATGTTGATAAAAATTACTTGGAGATATAGATAATTTCAGTTACCCAACATTATTAAAAATTAATATGATAAAAGCCAAAACAATTTTTTTTTTTTTAGAATGTGGACAAAAGTTTAAATTCATTCAAACACAAACTTTTTCAATTTTTGCATTTCATGTTCAAACACTTCTGCCTCTTCCTTTTCTTTCTACAAAACTGTTCTTCTTTTCACTTATAATTTTCTTATTTCTTCAGAGGCTGTTTTTCTTTTTTGACAAGTCTACTCCAGTCTTTTTATTCTTTTTAAGTGTTTCTTTCCTTATTCCTGATGCATTCCTCACAGCATGAATTATCTTTTTTGAAATTGTCATATTTAAAAGTCCTCTGGCTACAGTGATTGCATCATAAGTTAAACGTTGAGCAATAAGGCTGTCCTCATGTAGGTTTTCAACCAGACATTCTTTATTCACAGAAAAACGTTGCTCAATGGCTGCATTGCTATGGAAGAGAACAAGAATTTTTTTAGTGAAATATTGTAGCTCTTGGGATACATTTACTCTAGAAAACATATTCATGAAGAACTTATCAAGCTGGTCATCACTTGAAGTGAATTGTTTAAGGTAGTCAATAACTTCTTGCTTTGATACAAAGTACAAGTAGTCTCTTTTTACAACATCAGCTTGCACGCTAGATAGTTGTTTCTTGTCTAGTAGAGCTTCTAATGCAGAAGTTATCCTATAGGTCCTAACAGATGGATTGGGGATGACTGTGGGAGAGAGACAACTAGCACCCTTGACTATTATGTAGGAGAGAGGTCACTTCTGTAAAAGTTTGTTGCAGAAATCAACTAGGAATTTTTGACAATATCCTCTGAACTGAAGTATCTTGATGTCTTTAATTCCTTTCAAAGCTGCTGATGTTGAGGACCCAGTATCTACAGTAGGGAGTTATTTCATGTTGGAGTGTTTCTTTAAATCAACAGCTAACAATTTTTTGTAAGTATTTGCTGAATTCATTAAATCACATTTTACAATTCTATTCTTCAAGTGCTCGAGTAGTTTGTTTAGATCTGCAAACATAAATGACAATAAAGGTTGATTGCTCTGATACTCGGTGAGAAATTGCTCCAGCTCAAGTGAGACTGACAGCATGAATCCCAACATTGATGTCAGAGGTTCATCCTTCACAAAATTGCTTAATATTTGAAAATTATCAGATTTTGGAGAATGATTGTTAGAACAAAAATACTGTTTTAAATAGGGCAGCATTGACATAGCTCTCTCTAACACCCTTGAGTTTTCTACCCATTTAATAGAACAAAACTTCATCGAGAAAATAAATTATCCTGTTATTCTTTGATAGTTGGTACGCCATGTTGGAAAATCTTTAAAAATAAATAATATAGTGAGCGCAAAAACTGGTTAATAGTCCAACTATAGTTAGCATGTGCTGTTTTGTAAGCACCACAGACAATGTGTAAACAACAAGAACAAGTTCTAAATTCTTGTGGCGAATCTTCCTTCAAGTAACTTTTGAGATCACTTAAAAATTTGAGGTTTACATTTGGTCCATCACAGGAAACTTGAAGCATTTTTTTAAAGATCCAAGACCTTGTCTTTTAGCGCAGATATAAAGTTCATTAATATATCTTGATCTGAAAATTGAAAAATGACACCTGGACACGGGAATCGAACCCGGGGCCTTCGGCTTAGTACGCCAATGCTCTTACCACTGAGCTATCCAGGATTTGTCCCGTGCTGATGATCATTCTTCACTCATAGTTTAAGGCAGAGTCTAAGATGGACGTGCGGAAGTCGTCAGCCTCTGCCTTAAACTATGAGTGAAGAATGACCATGGGCACAGGACGAATCCTGGATAGCTCAGTGGTAAGAGCATTGGAGTACTAAGCCGAAGGTCCCGGGTTCGATTCCTGTGTCCAGGTGTCATTTATCAATTTTCAGAATATGATATCTAAGTGGTGTTATCCTCATTAAAATGCATTAACAATAGTTTCGGCTATTTGTTTCATTAATATATCTTGAGCTGTTGCATGACCTAAAAAGCAAAATGTTAAATATCTTGTATGAATTTGATTTTCACTCCAGAAGCGAACATCCATCTGGGTCTTCTGAGCCACAGTATTTATGTTCTCATCAAATGAAATGCAATAAAATGAACATTGCTTAACCAAATTCACAAGCTCACTTTTGAAAAAAGGACCTAGTCCATACACGATGATATATCCAAGTTTATCTTTACGCATTTGAAATTTCTGGGCACTATCATTATCAGAAAACATTACTTTAAAAAGATCACAACAAGAAGAAAAACTTCTAGCAGAAGAAGGTGTCATTACTTGATTAATAGCCCACAATATTTCAGCACGAGAAACTTCATCTTTGACAAGGAAGCTATGAAGTTTCAGGTTTCAAAACTATTTCATGGTCATTAGCACTAAAATGTACATCTTCATGTAGACCTACAGATGACACTGCATGTTTGGTTGTAGGAACCAAGTCCAATATTTATTTTTTTGCTCCCACTAGCAGCTTTCACTCTGTCAACATGCTTCTTTCCCTTGGCATGAGATCTGATTGAAGATATTCCCATGTTATACATACTTATATCAAAGTTAGTTTTACACAAAGAACAATGGCTTTTACTTTTATCACAATCAACTTTTTGTAACAACAGCCAATCTTTAAACAATGTACTGTCCAACCAATCATCTTTAAAAGAGGTTTTTCCTCTGAGTTTACTCATTTCTTCTTAAACACAAAGCTCACAAGATAAACAAGTGGGATCTGCAGATTACTCACACCAGGCCAAGCTTAGGAATGGTAGTTTTCCTTTTGGTTGGAGAGGGAGGGTAAGGAGCGAGAAAGGGGTGGGTATGAAGTGAAGAACACCATCATTACTGTACTGTGCCATTGGAATGTCAAGGTCAGGCAGGTACACCAATAGTTTGAAGTTGTATTTGAACTTGAGCAGTTACTAATTACTCATCACTCATATTGGTTACTGGTGAAAAAAGTTTGGTGGGGTGGGGGTGGGGGTGGTGGTAAGGGGGAGGTTGGCTGCTAGTGTAGTCAAAACAGTTATATGTTTCTTTCTCAAGTATGTAAGGGAGCGGTAGGGTTTTGTGTAGAGACTGAGAATTGAAAGGTCAGCAAGTGAGGCAAACATCCCCACTGCAAGGTAATCTACAAGGTCAACTAACTGTGTGGCAAACAATATAGACCAAAGGGGTAGTAATTGAGCTGTGGTCAAAATAGAAATATCAGTAGTCCAAATAATATCAGGGGTCTCAAAATGCTTAATTCAACATGTCACTCAATGTTAAAAGGCTGAATATTTCTCCAGTATATTCCAGTATTTCCAGTATCAAAAATAAAATCAAGTATATTTCCAGTATTGGTAGACACCCTGAATACTCTTCATCCTACCGTGGTTTTACTATATATTAGCGATGGTGACCATATTTTTTTTCTAGAAAAAGTAGGACAAAAACTATATCAGAAAGACAAATACGAGTATTTTTTCAGTATGATATACATATGTAACAAAAAACAGGAAGGTTAGCCACAGTAGAGAGAAGAGAAGTAATAGAGGAAGAGAGAAAAACAAAATAGGCTTGTTGAAACACCCAACTATTGATCAAAATTCACTTTTTATTGGTAATTCAAGGTAAAACACAAACTAAACCAAGTCAAACAATACCTAAAATAACATTAAGTTTCTGATTACCAAACCCTTCCTTCACCTCTGACAAGACATCTTGTGAATGTGAGGAATGCCAGGCCTCCACCGTGGTTCGGATTCCACGTTAAACTGTAGGTCATTCATTTCATCTCACAATCAACCTACCATTACACATTAGCATAAGTGCGTACAACCCGAACGGGTAGTAAGACGCGGTGCTAATAATAATAATAATAATAATAATAATAATAATAATAATAATAATAATAATAACAACAACAACATTAAGTTTCATTGTCAGTTGCAAGGAACACTATTAATGTCAAGAGAAACTCTGTATAGGAATAAAATTAATTTAAATTAATTTAATCAACAAGTTTAAATTTAAACTTATTTTTCACATTCAATATTGTTTAAATACCGTACTTCTAGATAAAACTCAACAATGGCAGTGTACCGTTCAAAATATTTTCTATAACTAGAAATGAAAGAACTTTTGGAAGTATTTGTTATAAACCCATACCTAGGCAATGGGTGTATTATCTCCTGATCTTTTAAGACATGTCACTACTCCAAAAAACAGTAGGTCTATTTATTGTCACCCTATCATATGTGGCTTAAGACTAAAGATAATAAATTACCAATACTGTATTTGGAAAGTTGATATGAAAGTCTTTAAATAAATACTAAGCGTTAGGAGTAGATATAGAGAAATAGTGCATGCCCTAGTGGAGATAAAATCCTTAGCCCACTAAACATTTTAAACACCCACTTTCTGGTATTGATGGGTTACACTAAGCATAGAGATTAGTGCATTTATATGAATTGCTATAATTGCCCCCTCTGAATTTAAACAGTGTGGTCCCATTTAGTGGAGTTTTAGGTGAATAAATATTATATCCAATAAAAATATTTATTTATAATGAAATTGTATTAATATTAATCAAAATATTAATAAACACATGCTAGTTTTTAGAGCTCACTTGAAATTCTAGTCCATATATTATAGGATTTCCGTCATCCATTCTTTAAAGATGAAATTTCTAACTTAATTCTATAATAGGCACTTTGCAGTGTGTATTTCAAACAATATTTTCCTTTTTTATAAACAATACACAATCCACAAACCGAAATCTGACTATTGACATTTACATCAAACAAAAATGACAAACAATACGAAAATTTGTAAACTTGACGGTGGTCAAACAATAGTTATAATAAAAGCTTCTGCTACCAGCAGTATTGCGTTTTCTATGGCTACCAGTTTAACCATGCTTTGAGAAATACATTTCTCTCTAGTAACTCATTTTATTTTCAAAGAAAAAGTTATAATAAGGTTAATATATAATGAATTAGGAAAGAAAATATTAAACAAAGAATGAAATAAAATAAGAGAGAAACAACTACGCGGCTCCATGTTATAGGCGCCGTGTTTAAGCGTTGATGTTGATGGCATTGGTGAGGGTGAATGAAGATCCAATATGGCAAAATCGTTAAGTTATAAATTATATTACAGTTGTTAGTAAACAGACATAAACATATCAAATGTGAACAAAAAATAGTTAGATGTGGCCTACTAAAGTTATAATTATTATTAATCTTTTAGACTAGCCTGATGCATAACGCATTTAATAGTGAATAATACATAGCACATAGTGCGAAAGATGTTGAAAGGTATAATTTTAATCGATTAAGTTTATCATATATAAATAGTGCACAAAATATAAAATTGACTTTTGTTTAATTAATGTTATTTTCTGATTTACCTCTTTAGTGAAGAATTTTTAGAGTGTTTATTTAGTAGTGCAAAGAGGTTAGACTATTTTCTATGAATAAAAGACAGTATATTAACGTAAGAATGGATACATTACGTTTCTTTTGTATTAGATATCCAACCCTAAAATTAAGGCTATTTTAATTGAGGCCAAAAAGAGAGAAACATTCTGTTTTCTCGAAAATAGTTGAACGATTTTGATTAAATTTTGTATCCAGGTATTGTTTAACATTATAAACAAAATGGAGATTCTAATTTCTTCCATAAAAATGACTTTGGAGGTACTTTATACAAGTGAAAGTTTTCAAATTTCTCCGCCATTATATAAGATACAAAATAACTTAACATTGTGAAGTTATACTACTATTAAAAATCAAAATCTATAACTTGATTTTTTTTTATGAAATCAATAGTGGCTGAACTATGATAAATATATATACTTATGGGTTTTTTTCACGACAGGGTCCGTTGTCCTAGCAATAAAATATATTTTAAACCAATTTAAAACACGTCTATTATTCTTTTTTTTTTCGGAGAAAAATATGACTGAACCTACTATTAGATCAATTTGAGCTTTCTTTGTTGAAGAAGCCCTGGAAGCCTAATCAGCAACAAATGATCGGCACTGTCCTGATTGTTAAACTATTTAATTGGCCCAGCTCTAATATTATATAAATTATATATATTAGGGCAATGTCGAACAGCCGGCCAATCAGCGTGTAGATTTAGCGTCTGGTCTTTTGGTATAGTGGCAAAAGAAACGTTAGCTGTACTTCACAAATAGAACGTGGGGGAATAGGTCGTATTACACTGATTTGTTATCAATTATTATAAGCTATTTGAAGTGATGGAAGTAGCTGGGAGTAAAGAGCGTCCACTATGGAAAAGTAGCACATGTGGCTAATTCATTATAGAAGAAAATTAGACTCAAGTTAATGTAATAAAGTCTAGAGTAATTTTTTTGTATAGTATTTAAATATAACAAATTGTGAGTCATGAAAGTACCATAACATTTTTAATGTTTACTAGATACAAAATATAACATCTAACTCAACCTAAACAACGTAAAAGCTTGTTATTTGCATAAGTTACCCCACCCCCACCCTTAGCTACTAATCCCAACGAGTCTTTTGATGCTTTACCACAACCTTTGACTGCCATAGACCAATCCAAACTATAGAAGCCTGAATATATAGAAACAGACTAGTTAGAAAACTCATGTTTGTAAATAATTAATTTTGTGAGAACTAATCACGAATAATTACACTTTAAAAATGACTATAATTTGGTAGCAATACTTTAGTTTCAACTGCTTCCATGGCTCCTTTATCAAATAAAGCTAAAATTGATCTAATAGTCGGTGCAGTCATTATTTTCTCCGAAAAAAAAGAAGAAAAGACGTGTATAGACAAATGTATAGTTAAGAAAAATGGAGCACTATATTCATTTATATTTATTACAACATGTTGCAGACAACCAATAATCATATTTTACAAGGGTTTATACCCTTAGAAAACGTCAGAAAAGTAGTATGTCACCCTTTTTATACAGTATATTTGTAATATAATCTGTTGTTGGCATTGTGGCTAAGAAAAATCGTAGAAGTTTCAAGGCTGAAATAAACTAATGTTTGTAGAATTTCTTTAAATTAGCTCGTTTCCATTAAATCCATAAAGTTATGTGAACCTCCTGATATTGTAAATTACTTAAGAATGGATTATGATACATTAATTGAAGATTTGTTGAAGTTATTAAAACCTTCAAATGAAAAAGATTGCATACGCTTTGATGAGAGATGCAGCTAGTCTAGAAGAATTTCTAATGGCAACACTGAGATTTTTGGCTACTGGTAATTTTTTATTTATTTATTCGATAATTAATTATAAGATCTCACTCTTAGGACTATGGATTTACAGAAATTGAAATTTTATATAAGTTTAACTTTTAGAAGATTAAAAAGACATCAAGAATATTTTATCATGAAATAAAGTTACACAAATAAAAAATTATTTTTTTTAGCAAAATACACAAAACATAAAAAACAGCAGTACCATAACTATTTTACAGATAAGATAATTTTGAAAAATTTGTGATAATATTGATGAGTACATTTTATCAACAAATGTGAGATAAACACTGAAAATAGAAATAAGTGTATAAAAATAGAAAAAACATTAGCATTAATTAATAAGAAAGTAAGTTCTTTGAGATAAAAATAAAAGTTTTGCAAAATTAAACAGTATTACAATAATAAAGAATACATGTAGGTATATACAAGGAATTAATAGATACTAAATTGTTTACTGAGAAAAGATGAATTTATTAGAATAATTGTGATTGAAGGCAAATAGATAGGATGAGACTTAAATGAAGTATTTTACAGTATTGAAGATCTATTTTAATCACAAAGGAAAGGTGGTCAAAACTTTACATAATTTTGGTATGTTGGGTTTAAAGTTGTTCACTGGTAAATAAACAATTTATAATGTTTTTAAAAAAAATTATAAGTTCTAGTATGGCAGTGATATCTTTTGAAATTGCATTATATATTATAGTCATTTTATTAAAAGTTGAGTTTGTTCCATAGTTTACAGAGTTTAAAAGATTCATGATATATTTTAAGTGAGCCTTTAGTATTATGACTTGACTGAAGGAATTCTAAATTGTGGGTACTTTTAAGTTTATTTTTATTTATTTTGTAAGCAAGAATGCCTGTTTGGTAGATAATCAGTTTATCGAGAGGCATTAAATCCAGATATTTATAAATTTCAGTAGTTCTAAATTCTCTGACAGATAATTGATATAGTAATCTAATAATTCTTTTTTGGAGTGCAGTTAGTCTTTTAAGTCTCGATTTGGTTGCGGAACCCCAAATATTACTTATATATATGTATATATTTAAAAAGTTTAAAGTTTTATTATATATATATATTTATATATATATATTTATATATATATATGAGATGTGAGAGTACCAAAGAAAAATAGAGCTCTTTTTACTGGATTGGTTAATGTAGTTTTTTTTGTTATATTATTTATGTGAATATCCCATAAGAGATGGAGATGTTTGTCAATAGTTAGACGCAGATAAGTAAAAGAGTTTACGTATCCCAGTTTTGAAGACTTAAAAAACAGTTGTCTTATTTCTACTCAACTAATTAGCAAAATAATCCTAGAAACATGATGTGCTACCGTATCCTCGTTACTGTTCACAGAGGAAACCGCTGTACGTACTACTTCTTGGTCTAAAACAAGACCCATGGGGTCAAAGTACTATAATGTACACCCCGGAATGTCGTCCTCTCCACTTTCACTTTCTTTGCTTTATTTATTCGTCGTAGCTGACGACGAACTAAAGCTCTCATAGACGATATTTTTTTGATAAGTCTTTATTGGAATTTGGAAATAAATCCTTGCATTTTGTTAACAAACATTTATGCTTAGCATTTTTTAATTGTTTATTCCCATAATCCTTACATTTATGTCCCATAAGGAAATTTTATTTTTATATTGAGCAATAAACTCTTCCCAATATACTTTAGGATGCCAGAGTAAAAAAAACCAATGAAATATCATTCAACTATTGATCTACGAGTATATAGTACAACTGGATGTACATATGTGTCTGAAATTTTCATGTTGTCATCTGCACACCAATGTGTAAGAGAAAGAGAAACTTTCGGTTATAGTTTGTTCTCTTACACACATCAAAGGCAATGTGGCATTTTCACATCGTTAACTAATTTGATTGAGTAAATGAGACACATCGATGGACGAGTTAAATGAATTAAATGTTTTGATAAAAGATTTGGATATCATAAAAAATTTCGAAAATCTTCAGTTTTTTCTTTAAATAAATTGATGAAAGCTAATATATACTATGGTTTTTAAAGGAAACTCGTTTGGAAGACTTTATCTTGTACCAGAATCCTATCGTAATATATTATTTAGGTAAGATAAAAGACCGTCAAGAAGGGAGTTCCCACTTCCATTTTAAATGACTGTTTATCCTTCAAAAATACCAATATATAATAGGATTAGTACTCTAAATAAAGGCTTCCAGATTAGGATTCTTACAAAAATGAGGGTATAATAGATACCGTACTTCATACAAGCCTATAACCTAAACTATCGTCTGAACGCAAAAGCTCCGACATACTACATATCCGCAGTTTCATAGTCCGTTCTCAATGGTCCTGGTCCTCAAGAAATTCTATTCACGACTACACAATCTATATCTATTATCACGTGACCGTTCCAACCACTGAGATAGTCAGAGACTTCGTCCAATCGAAAACTTCTAAAAAAAATCGTCTACAGCAAAGGGTGAGAGCTCCATTCAGTCGGCTGATCAATAAAAGAAATTAAAACATTGTTGAGAAAACTTCCAGAATATACTAAAAATGTAATACAATCACAATAAATATATTTATAGTACGATTTTAACTATCAATTTTAAAATAACCTAGTCTGAAAATGCAAAACAAATGAAGGTATTAGTATTCTAAATGTTAACAAGGAAAGTACTTTTAATATTATTTTCGTACTTACTTTATTTATATATTATAGATTATTTATATATTTATAATAAAATCTAATTTAAAAAAATATGTTGGTGTTTAAGACAGATCTCAACGCACATGCACATATTTACTCAGCTGTTATTGGTAGTTCATATAAACTAGTCCTTAGAAAAGTTTAAAGTTGATCAACTTCTATGGAGTATGGACTTACAGATAAAGACTCTTTGGGCAGAGAAATTTGATGCTGTGGCATTGATGTCTTACGGACCATGGACTATGGACCACAGACCTACAGATACGGAGTCTGTGTCGGGGCCTTAAGACTTCTATAAAAATTATTCCATTTAAACAAATGTAATAAAGTTCTTAGCTAACTTGTTTCACTATAGTCACCGAACTTTCAACATAATATGGTTTTTGAAAGCAATATACTAGATATGAACCAAATTGAAATAAAAGGTAGTAATATAATAATACTTTCTACAATCCTATAACCTAAATGATCATTTGAGCGTAAAGTTGATCATTCAAACAAATGTAATCAATCTTAAAGATACCTTATTCCATTGTATTTATTGAACTTTCAATATAATATGATTTCTTAAACCAATATACATTCTAATATCCAACATTAAATATTTTGTTGTCTTAGCAGAATGCAAACAACATGGATAATAAATACATATTTAAATATATTAAAGATTGTATTCGTGTTTGTACAGCATTACTTGTAAAACTGAATTGTATATCCTACAATGTAAATGTTTCTTCAGCCAAGTGGGTTATACTGCACTATTTTTAAACAAATAAATCAATAATACTTTTATTCATCAGATACATTTTTTCACACAAGAACATTGAAAGAAACCATTAAATTTGTCCCCTCACAATAATGGAGTTGACAAACTTGATCGTCACGCTTTGATCTTTTGCAATTGGTGTGTTTATGTCCATCCGGTGTAGCATAGAGATCTCTATCTTCAAGAGAAGAATCACGGGAACAGTCATAGGACTGGTCATGACGTCCACTCAGCTGGAGTGTGGACTCACGACCACACCGTGACTCGTACGTGACTTGTCCAGTACTACCACACATGACCAAATGAGTCAGCTGACGAACCTCAATGGAGTCGTCCAGTGGATGGGTCCACTCGTGAATGGGAGCCTTAAAACTTGTTAGCTAGGTCAACAACTTCGCTTTGATCCAGAGAGTCGCACGCACCTACAAATGAGTAAAGGCAGAAGGACAGCGCTAACAATAACGCTCACAAGTGAAATAGTAAAGAGAATGATACGCGCAAGAGCACAGCTTATTTAAAGCAATACAATTTAAATATTTTAATTCTTTATGAAGTGTTATTATTTAATTAAAATTAAATTAAATACTATTTTGTTATAAATAATAAGCATTGCACCTGCGCACTGCAGTCGCAACTGGTTTGAATACATACGTGTAGCTAGGTCACTACTACAAAAATAAATAAAAAGTCAATAATTTAAATATAAGCAATGCAAATTTAAAAACATTAAGAAATATTGATTTCAAGCTAACATTCCAAAATGTAACATTATCAAAGAAACAATTACTATGATTTATCTGTATCTATACACATATTTTTAATGAATTTATTTTAATACTAATTTAAATGTCTTAAATTGCTTATCAAGTTATAATTATACTTGTTAAGTTAATTGTCAACAGTTTCTCTATATAATTTATATAATTGCACAAGAAATATTATAACTATTATTCTATTTATTAATCTAATGCTAGATCAATTATCTATTAATTCCTGCTAGCATCTATCTTAGAAAAGTTAATTTTACTAGCTTCAGACTGTTTCCACTTGATCTCTGAACTACATTATGAAAGGAATCTAAAACATGGCGCCAATAGAAGTAAACATTTAATATTATTCTATAATTTTTCTATACAGATAACTCTCCTTATCATTTCAAATCAATAGTCTATGAAAATATATTCATTAGCATTTTAAGTTTATTGGTGTTTTTCTTTCTAATTTAATGTTTGCTTTGTTAATCTTTAATATTTATTTCAGGACTTCACATATGATGCAAAAGAGAGAAGTAACACTATTTTATTTAACTCCTCCAAAAGTGAAGTTTTTAAGCTTAATGACAGTTATAAAAATTTACACAGAAAGCTGAAAGGAAACTGGAAAGTGTTAATGTAAGTTTTTCTCTCCATGATTGACATATTACGTGTTTTTAAAAGAATGTCGAATTCATTTAGGTCAAATGGGGTAAATTTGATCTTTTATATTCATTTAATAAAATCTATTCTCTTAATTTCCATATCTTGTGTGTATAACAGATATTCTTTAACAGTCTCTAAAATTAATATTTTAATACACTTAACTACTTATTACTGGTATACAAAACATAGCATCATTGGGTGCACTGAAATAATGCCATAAATGGCAACTATTTTATGATTATTACATTTTTATTTACCTATATACACTTCAATATTAATTAAAAGAAAATCTAATAACATCAATGTAAATTATTTTATACTTAATATATTTTCGTTTACTTAATTACCCACATTTAAATTTTGATTACTAGAAAAAACTTCTAAAGAAAGTATGCAGCCAAGGGAATGGAAAGCTAATTTTTCTTGGTGGTTCCATAAGAAAATTTAATTATAAGTTACCAGTACCTTTATCCTATAAAAGTTTTCATGCGTAAGTCTATAGGCCTATATGGACCCCACTATGAGGAAAGGGGGTTCTAGATTCACCCACACCCTTGCCCCAGCCTTTCTACACCTTTGCTATTTATCATCTAAAATCTGGCCTAGAAATCCAATTAAAAAAAGTGTGAATCAAAAAAATAAGTTATGTGTAAACTACTTATAAATTAATATTCCTCTGAAAAACAAGTAGGCCTATACAGTTCTAATTTATCATGTAAAACACTCCTATGATTTACATTTTAAACGAAATCTTAGAGCAATTTTCAAGAAACGTATGATTTTAAACTTTGGTTGTTAGTAAACTAGGCCTACCCTTAAGCGAATTTTGCCCAAAAAATTATTTATTTATGTACAACGTTATTTGATATTTTAAATACACCCCAAATCTTGATTCTAAACAAAATTGACCAAGCTATTTTTGAAAAATTTCAAATTATTAAAAAATAGTTATCAATAAACAACCCATATTTTAAGGCCTAAAATTAAAATTTAAATGACAGTTCAGGGTAATACCATATAATACCTAAATATCAAATTTGAACAAAATCCATAAAACCTTTTCGGTTGTGTTACCAGGTATAGGTAAACACCTTCCAGATACACTTTTTTGGACTCATTATATATAATTAATAGTTATCATAATCTCGAGGTTAAACTTTTTCATGGTTACAATATTTTATCTTTATATGAGAAAGTAAAAATAGATGTATTCAAAAAGAACAAAACTATATAGGCCTAATAAAAATATTGTTATCTTAAAACTCACACACAAGCGAATATAATATTTTAAATATTATTATTACCCATGCCAGTAATCATATGGCCAAGATAAAGTCTGGTTTGCCGAGGATGGGGACGTCGAGGTTTGAATCCCGGCCGAGTGTATCTAGGTTTGTTTTTCCCCAAATGGTTTTCTACTTCACCCCAATACAAATGCAGGTACATTTTCTATACATTCTATCTGTATCAATCTTACAACAATAGCTTAATTAATAACCTTATACTTATTACTGGATAGGAGGTGGTGAAACCTGGGTAAATAAAAAATTAAAACACATCTCACTTCTTTTGGTGTCTCGTAGGTAATAGCCCCTATTTTCTTCTTGTTCTATTACTGAACAGGTGTCAAGCTTATATTTATGCCATTTTTTTCAAGATTTTTTTTTGTATTGTAACTAACAATAATTTTATAAATTAGTAACAGGATATTAGTATTTTACCACTGATTCTTTTCTCCTAACATAATCTTTCACAACCTTGAACCTTTTAACAATTACCATATATACATATTAATTTGCCATTGTTTATTTTGTTAATTTAATATCATTGTTAAAACCACTAAACTCACTATGGTTGTAATAGGCTTACAAGTGCCCAGTAGTTAGAATATTCAAAGACATTTAGTAACATTTTATATATAATTTTACAACCCCCCCCCTTAAATTTACTAGAAATCTTGTTAACACTATCAAGATACTGAGAGTACTACACTTATAGTACATTATTGTTTTCCAATCAGTTAGGCCTATTCTAATAAATGATGATATAAAATTATATTAAGCTGTTAAATAATCTTTACATGTTAAAACATATGGACTAAATAAATAAAAAATACATACTTTTAAATCGTATAATCACTGCAAATAAACTACTAGGTATTGCTGCTGACTATACTAAAAGAATTACATTTGGTCATTTATTGAAATGAAATAAAATAGGTATATGTTCTAAACTTAGGTAGCATTGTAATAAAACTATACTTTAGCAGTTGTCATATTTGCTAAGCTTACTATATTTCTTTACTACTTCTAGGAACAAAGATGAAATAAGCGGTGAAATTTTGTCGAGCGTGACATTATTCGTCCTACCTGGGCCTAATGAAAAGTTCACAGAGAGTGAGTTCAACTGTATGAAGAAGTATATCGACTCTGGCGGAAGTATTTTGGTCATGTTAGGAGAGGGAGGTGAAAAAAATTTCCAAACAAATATTAACTTTCTGCTTGAAGAGTATGGAATTATGGTCAACAGTGGTAAGTGTTATATATATCCATGTTGGGGAATTTCTACTTCTGGTGCCAGTGCAGGCTGTCTACTAGCTCATGAAAGTCACAGAAAAGTTACTAACTGCAAAACAGGTCATGAATTTTCAATATTTTGGCAATTAATGCCACTAAAATATTTTTGTTTGAATTTCCTGTGCATTGTAACAATGCGTCGAATGTCGAGCCACCCAATAGCCATGATGCCATGCGCTAGCCGCAAGTTGCCTGATTGTTTTTACCGTGATACCAAGAACAAGGTTAACGTTCACCATCTAGCTAAGGTATAATGTTGCATGTGAGTGCATTATGCTGATATATGCATTATGCTGATATATGCATTATATAATGTTAGGCCATTTTCTAAAGACATTTTATGGTCAAAAAAGGTCACAAAAAGTCACTCATTTTTGTTTCTCCAACTCGGTAGACCCCCTGCATTGTCACTAAGAGTGTACAAACGATTGTGTAATATGTAGTGGTTGAAATGTTATTATTTACCCAAACTTAGGTTAACAACCCATATAATAATAATATGATACAGTAATCCCCAGGGCTATGTAACCTGCGACTTACATAAATTCACAGTTACATAAATGTACACCATAAGTCGTGAAAACTAATGAAAATTCTAATAACTACTGTGTTTGCGAGATTGTTCTGATTTGAGGTTGGCAACAGTGTAACACATTATTTATATACATGCATATTGGATATGGTTAGCTTTTCAGATCTTCTTGCATTTTTAAGTTATACAAATATATTCTTAGTTTATAAACATTCCACATCAAAATATTGCAGTTTTTTTTATGAAGTTAGAATTAAGGTGTATTACTAAAAATTACAAATCTACAAATTCGACTTACGCAAAATGCGAGTTAGGAAATTGACCCAAAAACGTAATCCTTAACGTTAGACGGGGTATTACTTTATTCAGATTTACATATTTTAATTGGGCAACATACATTTAGTTTTGTGAGAACTCCTAGAGCACATATTGCCAAACTAGTTCATAGAGGGCTCATTATCTTTAACATGGACAGGTAATTAATTAATTAATTAATTTTATTTTTAGACTCTAGATGGTTGTCTCACTACACTTTACCACAATCATAATTCTATTGACTTGGAAAACATTTAATTTTCGCTGGAAAAGCTATGGAACTTCAACCATAGATAATAATCTGGATAAAAGCCTCTTATTTATTCAAAATAGAAACCTAATAGCCCAACTAGTGCTTTTATTTATAAGTATGATCCGATCAAAATTGCTACCATAATTTATGTAACTTTGCTATGTTATGTTTTTCTCAAATCTTTATAAAGTATAAATTGATTTTTGTGTAAGGAACAGGAAAAATACTGTAGACTATTCATAGCGTGTTGACTTTTAAACTTGCAGATTGTGTGGTTCGAACGCATTACTACAAATATTTTCATCCCAAAGAATGTTTGGTGGCCAACGGTATTTTGAACCGAGCAATTGGGGAGGCTTCAGGAAAAATTTCATCAAATGTACAGTATGATCAAGACATTTCTCAGTAAGTGAAAGCACAATAGTAAATTTTGCTGTTGTTTTACACTAAGGTAGAAGGATGAGTATTGGAATAAGCCAATTCCAAGGAAACTAGGTTAACTTTTGTTTAAATATAGGTTTAGTTGATCTCGATGGTCTTGAGGTAAAGTGCTTGCCTCAGGACCTGATGTTTGTGACTTCAAACCCAGCCGTGGTTGATGAAATTTTCATGGGTGATACAAATCTGTAGCATAACTCCCTTCAGAGGGGAAGTAAAGCTGTCGGTCCCATGGGGCAAGTAAAAGATCCCAGGAAGGGATGTGGAAATACCTTTCCCGGCAAAATTGGTAGGCCCCTTTGCTCTCGTTTATAGAAATTACTGTGTGCTGATACGATCATCTGGTTCAGAAAGTGTAGGTTAAATACCCAAGATAGATAAAAATGTATTTTCTCTGTTTTAATTAATAATTTTTTATGATTATTGTAAATCTCAAGAAATCATTTATTTTTATTTGAAAAAATTTCGAATCATATTTACAAACTAAGCAAAAAAACAAACACCTTACTTGCTGTCAATTTCTATAAAATATAATAGTTACAAGGCTAGTAGCAGTTTTTTTAGTATACAATATTTATTTTACTAGTTAAGGTTGTTTCTCAACTCAGGTGACATAGTAAAAGTTGTGGTTCTGCTATAGTCATATGTTTTAAGGTTCAAATAACCCTGACATGTTAAACACATGGAAAAAACCGAACATATAATTGAAACCCAATCAGGTAATTGCAATGTTTCTGTAACAGATCTCTCAGTTTTGTTTATCCGTTTGGAGCGACGTTGAATGTAGCCCGTCCAGCTGTGGCGGTGTTGTCATCAGGCAGCGTAGCTTTTCCTGTGAGCCGCCCTGTATGCGCCTTGTATACTCACAATGCGAGTGGGGGTAAACTTGCGGTCCTGGGATCTTGCCACATATTCACAGACAAGTATCTCGACAAAGAAGACAACGACAAAGTGCGAGAGATCCTCTTCAGGTTCCTGACAACAAATGATGTGAAACTCAATCAGATTGATGCTGAGGATCCAGAGGTGGGTTGGACTCAATATAGATTTGCGCTCATATACTTTTATACAACCAAAATTTCTAACACTCTGATGTTAGCAATTATTAACATTCAAACATAAGTTTAAAACTAGGGATATTTGAATCAAAACCTGAAATATGGCTATAAAATGTTTCTTTCGAAATAAAATGTATCGCAACAGACATGATTTTTTTTCTTTATTTGGGTGTAATCAAAAATAAACACACCATAAGCCATTTTAAAACACAATTTCCTTTTTTATCATTCATTCACTGGGCACCTCTTTTATATCTATATCATCCACCAGCTTAATATTAATAACATTATAAAGGGCTGTATAGTTAAGATTTTTTTAAAAAATTCTGTGGTGGCTACAGATGGGAGAACCTAGAAAAGTCGAGCAATTTTTTGTTGTCAGGAAAAACAGAAATGTCAGGGAATTTATTAAAAAAATAAGGAAAAGTCATAGAATATAAATATTGTAGGCCTACACTAATTCTGCGCCTAAACAATTTAACAAATGTAAGATATTTGATTACTCGATGTTAACAAAGCTTATATTGTAATGATACTGTTTTGGGCTCCTCTCATTTATTCGAAAAGTCATGGATGAAGTAAATTTTTCTTTAAAGAACTGCAAGTAAATTTTCCTTTTAATACTGCATCCATGGATGACCAGGCTTTTTCAGAAGTAAATTCAATAAAATATGTTTTAAAACTTTCTTTGTTTAAAAAACTTCCTTCGTTCTATTTGAAAATCTGGTGATGAGTTGGTTGCCTTTTACCCAATAGGAAACTAGCCTTTGCAACATCAGCCTGCTAAGAGTTCTCCTATTGGTTGATTTTAACACTGAAGATAAGGGTCCACGAAGCAAAGGTCATAAATAAAGGGCTGGATCATCTTGTGTGTATAGCTTTTAGCAATCTTTCTCTCAAGCTCTAGCACAAGCTCTGGCTCTCCGTGTCAGTTCGCTAAGCACATAACAACAGTATCATTTTAATAGTGAAAGGGTAATTAACTAAATAAATCTTTTACAGACATTAATTCTTATTAATTTCAACAGATTTACACATAATCAGATCATACAGCCGTGTGATAGCAAGTGTGCAGTAGGGCATGCACTGGTCGTCTTCTTCTTCTTCATCATCATCATCATCATCATCATCATCACCGCCACCGTCACCACCATCACCACCGCCACCGCCACCGCCACCGTCACCACCGTCACCACCATCACCACCACCACCACCA
>CABEEJ010002530.1:44813-64982 GCA_901482245.1 Timema douglasi
CACCATCACCACCATCACCACCATCACCATCACCATCACCATCACCACCATCACCACCATCACCATCATCATCATCACAATGGTATCACTAAAATATATATGTCTATATAATAGTTTATTATGAGTTGTTGCAAAGTGTTTGTTTTATAACACCTTAAACTAGGGATCTGTGATTACTCGAACTCGAGTTTGTCGCTTAAGCTCGAGCTCGAAAAGTTTTGTAGGCTCATCATTTTTGAACTTTTGATGTACTTAATAATCAATTTTTAAAATGCAATAGTAAGCATAGTTTATTTAATTGAGATAATATCAGAATTCCCACTTAGAAATCATTCGATTACTTAACAAATTGTTAAAAATTAATTTCAATTTTAACATTAATATTGTAATATAGCTTTAAACCACTTTTGACCGGAAAATTTATTCAATATTGTCATCCATTTTGAATTATTCTTGATTGAATTTGTTCACTTGTATTGCCATGACAATGAAATGAAAATAAAAATAGCTAAGAAGATTACTAAATAATTGAATGATTCTTTTTACCTGGTCCCTTTCTAAAATAATAATTTATGTTAAATTAAAATGTAATATCAAAAATATCTTATGTTAAATGTTTTCAAACTTAAGATATTTAAAACTT
Organism: Timema douglasi; assembly: GCA_901482245.1. Classification (NCBI taxonomy): domain Eukaryota; kingdom Metazoa; phylum Arthropoda; class Insecta; order Phasmatodea; family Timematidae; genus Timema; species Timema douglasi. The sequence goes on from CABEEJ010002530.1 coordinate 45,457, forward strand.
GTATTAATAATACATTTAGCTACAAAACTAGCTTTAGTTTAGTTACTATTTAGCTATAGAATTAAGTTGGTTACCCTGTAAAATCAATGTTGATCTTATTTATTACAATACATATTTTACCAAACTTACCACATTTAAATTAAGAAAGCATTTACTATTTCATATTGTTTGATAGAAATATTATTTTAATCATATTATTTTAAAATATCAGCATCAACTTTTATAACCATGAAAGATTGAAGTGAAGTAAATTTATCAATAAAATAATGTCTAACGAGATCCTGTACAACACGCATGTGTAACTGGGCATAGAGGAATGGAAATGTAACAGAAGACATGATAATGCACAATTACACTAAGGAATAATAAATGAGATATGAAACACTCCAAATGTCTAATTGTTTATGATTCTTAAGTTTTTTTATAGGGTAAATTAAGTTAGTGAAGGATATTTTGGGGAAAGATTAGCTTATTAAAGCGTCAATTTTATTAACTTTTTATCAAAACAGTGTAGAAACACTCTATAATAATGTAAAGTGATAGTTAAAGAAGCCAAGCTGAGAGGAGAGTTATGTTGGGCTTAGATATAAACAAACCCACTCCTCTAGTTTCTTTCTACACTTTTACACTTCCCACTGCTTCAAACTTCCACAGCTGCACATTGTTTTTAATTTTAGGAAATATCTATTTTTCATATGAAGAGTCATTAATGAGAAAGTAATATTCTTGAAAATTCAAACTAATGTTCAACTGAAAGCTTTGAAGAAGTGGAAAAGCTTAAGAAGAAATCAAGATAGAAGTGTGTTTGTTCCTATCTATGCCTAACCTAACTATCCTTTAACGTTGGCTTTCTTCACTATGACTTTACATTATTGTTCAGTGTTTCTACAATATTGTATTATACATTTCCAAGCCATCATGCGATTATTCATTTTATTAACTTATTTTTGTGATTGTTACTGTAATGTTAATGTCCTTAGAGACATGAGAGTTGAAACCATTTAAATTATTTTTTTATTAGATTTATATTAGAGGGTTGTTCTTATTTATAAATTGTGTTTTATAAGTTATTTATGATTTAAAAACCAATATTTCCGTTAGTTAACTTTTTTTTTTCAAAATTATTTACTATTTATAAAAAATAAGTGTCGTTCATCTTTTAAGAACATGTCTTAATATACTTTCTAACTTTTAAAATTATGAATATACAATACTCGAACTTGACTCGAACTCGTAAGCTTTATCTCTAGTACTCGATAGGATTGTTTTCTAAAATATGTAATTAATGCAATAAACAAAAAATTCAACAAGGAAAAATGTAAAAAAGTAAGGTCAGGAATTTTTTTTAAATGTACAAAAAACCTGGAGAAGTCAGATAATTTTATACTTAAAGTTTTGTAGCTACCCTGTATTTCAGATTGCAGATTACAACATGATCCCCGACACAGCCAGACTTGCAGACCGCCCCAGGGTGTGCCTGCAAGAGTCTGCTGATGAGATCCCCATGGATTATACACAACTGTTTGAACAGAGACTTTACTCTATCAACACGGGTGTAGTTCCAGCAGCTATAGAGGCATATGATCAACTTGGAGTAAAGCATGAGCCACTGAGGCTCATAACACCACAGTTTGAGACCCCCTTACCACCGCTGCAAGCTGCTGTGAGTCACTTTTATGTTCTTATCACTGCAGTGAACATATCTTAGTTTAACTGGCAGGGAAAGCTTTTTATACCTTATTACAGTCACTCTTACCCACCTCGGTGGTGTAGTTAGCTAACTCGCTAGTTTCATGTTTAGCTAGACTGGCTAGACGGATAAATCAAGGTTCGAATCTTGCTCGGGTGAACTAGGGGTGGTTTTTCCTAAATGGTTATCCCCTCTCTCTCCACACAAATGCGGATTCACTTCCTCTATATTTAACCTTCCCAATTCCTAACCCATTAGCTTAATTAATACTTAAGCATATAACTCGTATGGGTTAAGTAACACTTTTACATATGTGATTTGAAAGCTTTAAGAGCAGAATTCAAATGTATGTAAAGAATTTTAAATATGGAAGACATTTTGTTATATTTTGATTAAGGTACAGGAAAGTTGTACAGAAACATAAAAGGAATGGACACAATATGGCTTTTACAATGAAAATAACTCCACAGTTCATACTTTACATTGCTGCCATTGAATGCAAAGTGTGAACTGCGTTCTTTTCACTGTAAAACCCATATTGTGTTTGTTCCTTTTATGGGTTTCTAGCCACCTTTCAAATACTTTCTTTCAAATATAACAAAGTGTACCTCATAAAGAGAAAATAGGTTTTTCTTATAGAAAAAATGAGACAGTATTTTGTTTTCTTCAGGTGTTTCCACCATCTTTTAGAGAGTTGCCACCACCTCATCTAGAACTATTTGATCTCGATGAGGCTTTCAGCTCTGAACGATCACGCCTTGCTCAGCTGGCTAACAAATGCTTGTCCGTTGGTGTTAAAGAAGACGAATCTGACATTGAGTATTTTGTTCAAGAGTGTGGCCGTGTTTTGGGAGTGGTGGGTCTGAACCAGGATATGGATGCAAGGCAGGTCCTTCACATCATTAGTTTGCATATTGCCGAGTTCAAGAAATTGGGACAAGTACCATCAGAAATCTCAACATCACGGGATGGAAAGATGCCGGAAGGGTTTTAGATTTATAAAATTGTTATATTTATTATAAGATTTTAATTTATAAACTAGCAATCACTCACCAACCCACCTCACCTTCAAAAGTTTGTCACAAAAATTGGTTTCAAATAGTGAAATTATATTTGAATAGGTTAATGACAAGTTTTAATTTTAGTGTGCACTGTGTCTTTAAAATGGGATGGAAGCATAACAGCGGCATTTGATGAAAAACTTTTATAAATGAAAATGAAAAGTCCAAGTCAATTTCCTCCTAGCAAATACTCAATAGCTGTTAAGATTACTGTGAGCATTTAATGGAGCAATATTTGATTTACTTTAGTCAATAACTTTTTGATTATAAGAAATGACCAAAGTACTGACTTTAACTTGTGCTCCCTTCAATCCCACCTTTAGTTATCAACTAATTCCAGACTGTGGCTGGATCAGTTTTCTAAAATGCCTCAATTTTTTATTTTAGCGTCTTACTACCCTTTTGGGCTATATATACGCTTATGTACTAATTATTTTAATGGTTTAAAGTATGAGGAAGGTTATATTTAGAGCAATTGTACCCACATATGCATTAAGAATGAGTGGAAAACCATTTTAGAAAAACGACCCTCATTACACCCAACCAAGATTCATGTCCCACATTCTTCCACTTTTCCGCCTCCAATCTTCTCCTCTTACTAGCACACTAACTTAATTACTATTGGTATTTTCTCTTATATCCATACTATTTTCCAAGATTTAGATTCGGGATTCGAAGATAGATGGGAGATTTGACTTTGTAAAATAGTGGATTTGACCCAAATCTAAAATCCACTTTAACCCTTTTAGTGCCACACCTATAATGGGATTTCTGTGCGAAGAGTGCCATAGTTATTTCATCATTTTTTTGCAAAGTTTTACAAGAAAAATCACCAAACTTTTATTTATGAAGTGATTTTTCATATGGTTTCATCAATTTTATCTGCATATAATAAAGGAGAATGTTCTTGCTATAGTGAAATAATTCACTCCTACCCTACCTATCGCGTAACACCAGAACTAAAGCAAATCTGGGAAGTCGATCATATCAACTCGTGGCACTAAAAGAGTTAATGGTAAGCTTGTCAGAACCTTTGAAATTTTGAATCCAAATCTGGATCTTACTAAGATTTGGATTTGATTCGAAATTTTGAATCTTAATTTTGGAAGATTTGAGTTCAATTTAAAATTTTGAATATCAATAAATCTTAGATTTGGATTCGATGTGCTTAGCTCAAAATTTGAATCTCTAATTCATACTGATTTAAATTAATATAATCAAACCAGAAATCAGTTGCGTGGTAAGTTGAAGAGAGAAATTAACTCTCTTTATAGGATGTAAAATAATTATGTTGGGTACAATTATTGTTTATGACAGTGAATAGCTTATACTAAGATTAAAAAGTGGTATGATCTTTATTTGATTTTTTTACTTTATTACATTTTTTTAATATACCAAAAATGTGTCTTAAATGCTTAATAACACATTAAAAATATTTTATCATTGAATTGGATTGGATTCAAAAACTTAGCAAAGTAAAATATTCAACACAGATTCAATTTGAAAAATTATCATAGCAAGCTAAAATAACTTAATCAATTCAGATCTAAACCATTTAAAAAAATAAAATTCGATCTAATTTTTTCTAAGCATGTGATTTGACAAGGATTTGTTTTGAATTTGGCTCAAAAGTTTTTCTAGCAATGAGATTCATTTGGACTTACTAATTTTTTTTTACATTTGAGATTTGATTCAGATTCAATTTGAGTAAGTTAGACAAGATTCTGATTGAATTAAACAATTTAAAATGATGAATTTGCACAGGTTTAGTTAACAGACACCTTTTAGTAGCAAACAGTTAAAACATTTCACAGGCAAAAAAACATGAGCTCTTATGCACCAGGTGAAAATAAGTGTTCCATCTGCATTTTATAATATTTTACAGGGGAATGTTTTAAAGTTCATGTTAAGCTTAGAAAGTGTGTAAATTAAATATGCATGATTTCAATTAGAACCTTTTACTAAAATATTATTTAGTTAAATTCATTAATCAGATAGAGCGTTTTTATTATATCTTTGAAAAATAGGATTACGGTAGAGTTCAGTGATTTCTACATAGCGTTATTAAAATAAATGATTTTAAATTAAAGTAACTATTAATAGTTATATTGATAGCTTCGTTTTGCTTTCTATTCTTGTAAATATTATTTTAGAGACATAAACAAACATTTGGTTCCTTCATGAGATTCTATTTGTTTTCATCAAGCTTATTAATAAAATAGTCCCTGTCAACCAGTGGCATCCACTTAATCATTGATTTAAAATATTTTTTCTTGTCTTCTCGAAACTGCTTAGATCCTGCTTGTTTAGTTTGAGGAATCTCTTGAACACATAATATTGAACGACAGTTTCTTAAGTTTCTAACATAAACATCAATAAATTCATCTTTGTGATCAGTTTTTTAGTCTGATTAGTTTGTTAGCTTGTCTAAATCGAATTTGTGATACCTGAAAAAAATTGGATTAAATCAAATATAAAAGTTTTGGCGCATGAATGGAAATCTAAAAATCCATTACTTTTAACTGAATCACATTGAACGTCTTTATTCTATAAACACATAGAAGGAGAAATAAGAAACTCACAGGTGAAAACATTTCTAAAATATTTAAATACTTCTCAATTTGTGAGTGGACATTGTAGACTTCTTGAATGCATGAATGTCCAGCTTTAGAATACTTCATTGTAATTAATTATATTTTTGGATACTCCTTTAGTATTCTAATCATTCAAAGAGAGATTATTTGGTTTTTGTCACTTCATGTAATGATTTTGTTGACTCCAGGGTAGTTATCTATTGCACGAACTAATACTTTGCTTACAGCAGAAGCAATATAATTATCAGATTTTCCTGTTATGACCGGAGCCTGTGTCTAGAGTGCAACTCTCTGGGCGAATGCTGAGGCACTTCTGTCAAGATTTTTTATTGTTGATAATTTAATAAACAATTCAATGTAGAAATAAGGCATTGAGTAGGCTATATTTAACAAATTGACATACACATTTTTGGTCTTTAATATCCTTCATTGACCCCTTTTGAAGATATTCGGCCATGTCATGTACAAAAGAAGCTGAGTGCGCTCTGACTGATACTGCCAGTTCTCCAACAACATTATTTTTGTTACTTCATTTGTTTAGGGAGCAATTTATTTATTTATAATATTTAGTATGTTGATGTGTCCAAAAATATGGAGCAGGTGGTAAAAAGTGTATATTAAATTGATCTAACTATAAAGTAATTATTTTTGTTACTTGGAAATGTAATTAATTCAAAACATGTGGCCTAACACAAACTGGCTAAAATTTGTAATGAAGTTAATTTTAATGTTGGAAACTCACTTTTTTGTTTACCTGGTTTATTCTGTGTATATAAAAATGAGAGCTGGGGGCACAAAGTTGATAAGGGCCCTGTCATGGTCTCTGTCCAAGTAGCGCCATAAAAATTCTTTGAAGGAGCTACATGTGCTGTCATATTGAACAGATTCAATTTTCTTCTGCAGAAAAAGCAGCTAGTATTGGCACTAGGAAGTAAAATAACATTTTGCAAATCAAATCTCACCACTATGGCTGAAGAGTCATTTAACAACCTATCGTTTTCCCTTTATTTCATGCACCATTTTTCTTTTCTTTCCTATACTTGTTTGAAATGTTGTCATGTAAACATGTCTCCTTTTCAACAATTTTGAACTCTCACAGAGATCCCACCGATCCTTTTTTTGGCGCCAAAAATACAATGTTAAAATCGTAGTTGAAAATTTCCCTATAGGTACATATTTAACAGTAGTAGTACTTTACTTATCACAAAAAGTTTTATACAAATCATTCATTATTGACAAGTTTAACGATGGATCCAACATGGTGGCTCCAAACGGAAAACCTGGAAAAGTCAGGAAATTTTTGGATGACAGGGAAAACAGGGAAATGTTAGGGAATTTAACTTAAAAAAAGGAAAAGTCAATGAACTAAAAAAATATGTCTAAAATAAAAATAAGGAAAAGTCAATGAACTAAAAAAATATGTCTAAAATATCCCATTAATTTTGCAACTAAACACTAAAACAAAAGTTAATAATACCTTAATAAAATAACATTTTAATTTTTAAAATAACTGATAAAACCATTTATGTTTAATAGCTACAAACTTTTTTTAATATGTGATCAATAATAAATAAAACAAGTCATCCACCATTAAAACTGGAAAAAAGTAGTCTGGGAAAATAGAAAAAGGTTTCCTGTAAAACCTTGAAAAGTCAGAGAATTTTGTAAAATATGTTTTTTAGCCACCCTGTCCAAATATTCCTTTTGGATAGATGCTCGAGAATAATGTGACTCAATTTAGGAAAAGATTTTATATGTTCTCTTAATATTTGAGGTTATCTAAAATCAAAGAATATTGAAACACGATAAAGAACTAAAAGTTAGTGCCACATTCTGAGAAAATTAATATGTATGATGTATTCTAAAAGCTGCAGGGAGGATTCGGGGGTCAAAGACTCTCTAACCACCGTTGGCCAAGAAGGTCAAGAGATGCTTCCCCTGGAAATATTTAAACATGATTACCTCTAGCTTAGAACAATGGAGCTCAAACATTCAAGTTTTTTTCTTACTCTCATTCTATCTTGGGAAACTTCGCATCTCCCAATTCTTGTCATCTCTCTTTTTTGACTTATTTATATCTTTGTTTCAATATCCACCATTACAGCCTATTACATATTCTGACTTCATAAAAGTACATCAGAACTATGCTCAAAACAAACCAAAACATGAAACTACTGATGATAATCATCCACTCAAATTGTAATGGCATATCAAAACACAGCACACTGCAGTTCATCGCAATACCTAAATGTCAAGGCTAAGAGTTATGAGCACACTTCTGACTGTATAAGAGTGCCATACACTATTAAATTGGTTGAGTGTAATTAAAAATACACACTGATATTATTTTTATTTTTCATTTATTTGAGGTATGTAGTGTGCACTTTCTGAGCCGAGTGATTATAATTCAGCAAACGACTTAACTTAAATTTAGAGCAAACACAACACCCAGATCCCCGGCCGTTAATTTATCACCGTGAGAGGGTAAATCTAAATTTTACCAATAACATTTTTTAGGCCATGCCGGAAATCAAAACCGGAACCCTTATCTCTGTGGGCAGGCAAACGGCCGACTGAGCTAAGGTATCAGACTCGCAGGTAGCAATACACAAAAAATATATATATAAAAAAGAGTAAAAAGAAGTATTACATGGATCAAGCGTACATCAGAACTTGGTGGAAGGAATAAGGTGGATTATCAAACTCACGTTGCAATAATAATTATGAGCCTAAAACTATCTATTAAATCCAAACTATGCTCCAGAAGCTATTTATATCTGTAAACTGTGATAACAGTAACAAAGGAAAGATTTTTTTTCCTAATGGGCATATTTCTCTATCGCTATGTCATTGGCTTATTGCTAAGACATTTACATCTGAAAATACATTTTATTTTACCATTTTCTGATCAATCATTTTGAAACTGTGAAATTACACTCCTAAATTTTGGAATTCCTTGATGTATAATTATATAAAATCGCAATGACTAATAATTAAATAATGTATGCTGCAAAAAATTATAAACTTATAAGCAACAATCATAAGAACAAGGTTAAAACTCCATAAATACTTCATACTAAAAACAATAACACTGTCTAGCTAGTACAGTTACTATTACAACCCCTCATTCGCATCCCTCCCCCCCTACTTCACTCCTGTATACTCTAAAATGGTGGTAAATATGCTTGCCAAATACATGATGATACATGTGCCTAGAATGCATAAACATAATCAAATATGTATTTCACTTTTGCATAGTTTAAAACTTGTTATTTATACGATTATTTTACAAATATTATTTGCATTTATTTTATTTTACTTGAGTTATACTAGCTTAGTAAATAATCATTGTGATCTTGATTCTTGAATATTTGTTTGCTGATTTCAAGCAGCAGGTCCTGAGCTTCATAAGCTTTGTAGGTAGAAGAACCTTTTGGAGGAATAATTACTTAAAACACAATATTCTTGAATTAAGAACAAATATTAGTTTACAAATTAATATTATATAGATACATTATAAATGTATATTTATTCACAATTTAAACATTACTATTCACACCGGTTGCACAAACATTGAATTTAGAAACTAGTTCAAATAATCATGGGTATGCGGTGCAGGACTAGCATACCCAGAGAATATGCCACTTCTATAAGTAAATAGATAAAATTCGAAATAAATTTATCAGGTTGTGAAAAATGGTTACAAAAGTGAACTATATTAATGATACTACTACACAACCTATTTATAGTAACAAATAATGATGTTTGAATCACATATTCCAGTTATAACCTTTTTATTTTGAAGACAGAGTATTCTTTGCAGTTAAAACTTTTTTCTACAGTCAATATCTCACTTAAAATTTTAAAAGAACGTCAAAAGGGCACAACCTCAAATGGAAACACTTAAAAAGAACAGTTTAAAGATAAAATTTCAAATTTATTTTAGATAGAGTCCTTTTATTTTCACACGACGTATGGTTATACAGATTCTAAATAACAGACATGAATACTGCTAGACAATCATATCTCGGACAACATAAATCTCTAAACATCGAACAAAAATTGAAAATGCCAGTTCATGTACAGTAGTTTACCTTAGGAATGTCAGGAATGCCATTGTTTAGTGTTAATTATGAGCAGTCCTGCCTCCTCCTTGTAGGTACGTTTCAAAAATAGCCTAAATAGTAATGACTACGGTACTTCAAGGTTGTACTTCCCAATATTTCCGAGCCATTGGCCGGGATTGTTCTAGAAGTAAATACATCCTGGAGCCTTCATAACAATTTTTATACCAATATTATTAACATTCATTAACAACTGTTACATTTTACAAGTCTCTTAGAACTTAATACTTGAATAAAAAAATCTCTTTTACTTATTTATGCAAAAAGTTCCATTAGCATAATGCAAAATTTAGATCGGAACCTATATATTTATTTATTATTGACGAGGGCGGGCTTTCTTTTGATCACAAATTTTTTCAATAATTTTAGTTGTGGTTATCAGTTGTAAGTGTAGATAATATTTAATATTTAGACTGCTTATAAATTTATTCTTTGTAGCAGTATACAAGGACAATTTTTGCTCACAAAGATATGTTGAAACAAAACGCATATACAAATTCATTGTTTTATTTCTTATTTCAGGGTTTTCCATGGATATTTCAATCCAAAGCTTTGTAATTTCTTCCAACTGGTAGTTTGTATTTAAAGTATAATTTAAAAAATTTCTATAGCTCTTTTAGGCTGGCACACTGAATAAACATAATGTGTTAACACACGATGGAACAAAAATGTTTTTATGTCTTGGAACAAACTTTTGTTAAGGGAACATGACGGAACAAAACACAATAAAACATTTTCTTCTCGCATACTTTTTTGATTCATTTAGATAGAGGAAAGTGATAAGTAAGTAGCTTTGTTGTTGTGGGAGTGATTGGTGATTCTTCACAAAGAAGAGGAATGCGATAGAATTATTTGCGTTCACCCAATGTTAAAAAAAATAATTGCAAACTTTGTTATAAGAGTCCTTAAGATTAAAATTAGACAATGCAGCTCTCCCCTACACAAATATTATATGTTTATCTACATTTAAGTCGGTAGTAAGTGGACCTACATGGTTTCCTTCCCGCTTTTGCACTGATATGCTGCTATCGCACAACCAAAAACTAGAAAACTACCTTTGAGCACTAACTAACTTCAGATTAAACCAACACACACTACTCTTCAGCTTGACAGACTAATATACAAAATGGTAGTACATACACAATGAAAAATGTTCCATAAACATGAAAGCAAGGAAGATGGTTGATTTGTGTAAACATGTGCTATCATTTTATTTGAACATATTCCATACAGGGTGCACCCGCTCTATTTGAAAACACGCATTCAAGGAAACTCCACACATGATAACACAAAAATGTGTTGTTTCATTGTGTGTTAACACATAATGTTCTGTGAAGTATACACACATCCTAAAACACAATTCGTTGACACTGGCAGATGTCATTTATTCAAGTTTGAAAAAATTGGCAATCCTAATTATTTATGCTATTTTATAGTGTGGAAAACAAAGACTATTTTAAAACTATCTGCTTCTTGGTCTTAGTGGTCAGTGTACCTGGCTACTAATCTAGAAAGAGGTCTTTGGGTTCGATTACTGGCAATACCGTAGGTTAGTTCAAGGTGGTTAGTGACATTTGGTGATTTGAGTAATAGTGTTTGCTCTCTGGTGGAGTAGATTTTTTTCCCCTAAGCTGTGGTCAGGTGAGTGATTTGTGACGCCCAAGGCCGAAAATTCGCTGTGCGGCTGTTGCCTCATTCTGGAATGCAAGATAGAAGAATATTACCAGCTGGGAATGCTTATTCTGATTTCTATTTGAGGTACAATTCACAGTCATAACTCTTGTATCCTCATGATGTTTGACTAATGAAATGAAGCTGTTGATCATGGACAAGTGGTCAAGATTGATTTACCAATATCATTCACCTCTATCACTAACAATATAAAACACACCTGGGAAGTTATATTAATTAGATTTCCAATCTTTGGCCTTGACATTTAAAATATTAATTTTCTTAGTTTATTGCAATTTAAAATAAGTTAGTTCAATATTATGTGTCATTGTCATTATTGTTTTTAGTAATATTATATATCTGAGTACTTGCTCTTTAGTTACAGAATAAACTAGTGATAAATCAAATGTTAATTTCTTTATTTATTGTTAAAACCTATACATTCATAGATGTGTTGCAGCATTTTTAATACATTGAAATATCACTTAACGAACACTCATGAATGGTGGAGTCTTCTTTATAATGAACGGTTTAAATTTCTTTGGCAAAATAACATTGGCTCTTACTGTGAAACAACTTCCCAATAGCAGACTTTTTCAGTAACATGTGCTGGTACTGTTAGACACCCATATGTATGCATACAAGTCTCTAAACAGCGGCCAAAAATTGAAAAAAACAAGTCCATAGACAGTATATTATTGTAGGAATGCTATTGTCTCGCACAAGTGTGAGCATTCCTTCCTTCCTCCAGAGGCAATGTTTCTAAAATTGCCTATACAGTAGGGTCTCGATAATCCGACATTCTGTTAAATGTTTGTTTGTTTTATAGGTTTTGTTTTATTATAACATTCAACCATATACATAAATGCGTGAACAAAAACACGAGAAACATAAAGGGATAGACATTAACACCAGCCCCAAGGGGCTCTCGAAAATGCACACGACATGGGGATAAGGACAATCACAACACGAATGGTAATGGCGCCCTTTCGGGCTGAAATTTGCGATCAACAGGTTAGGGGTGGGAAAATTTTACAAAAAACCCACCCCATCGCTCATAACGGGTCACCAAGACCGGGACAACACGTACAATGTACCAAGAGGAGGGACAGACGGAAGACAGTGGAAGGGTAACAAGAAACGACGGAAAACATAAATATATATATATATACAACGAATATGACGGAATTGTTTTGCTTGTAAATGGCCAACCCACGATGACAATCGGCGGGGTTGGCGGCGGACACCTGAACATATGAAACGAAGCAAGACGAAGAACGCGCACAAACACACACATACACAGGGACTCACGACGGGCTGAGCGCCAGCCGGGGGGGTCTCGTGGAGCTCCGGAGCCGCGTCCTGGTGAAGCCGGCCTTAGGCCGTGGCCAGGGGCGCTCGCTCCTTATCGCCACAGACTACCTCCCGGGTCATCCGTATCCGGCGGGGGGGCCCACCACACCGTCTCTGATGCGTCTGTGGATAAGTGCGGGGGGGTCGTAATCGCCGATGCCCCGTACGATCGCGTTAGGACTGGCCTGCGCTCGTGAGAAGAAGTTCACTGCCAGCCCGCGGATGATCACGTCCAGGGGACGGAGGCCAGACAAGAATAATTTATATTTATTTCTCTGCCCTTTCTCCACCCTCCTTCATCTCTTTCCATATTATCTGACATTTCGGTAATCCGACCACCTGTTTGTTGGTCCAGTTTGGTTCGGATTATTGAGAGACTACTGTATAGTAATGACTAAGTTATTTCAAGGTTGTACCTCCTTCTCTTTCCGAGCCTTCAGCTTAATCTGTGATCGGGCTCACATATAGTCCGGGAGCAGGCAAAGTGATAGACAACAAAGTGGTAGACAAGAAAGTGGTAGACAGCAAACTGCTAGACACGAAGTAACGTCACACACGGACCAAGTGATCGACACAAGCTGGACCATGTGATAGACAACCAACCGGTAGACAAAATGAAAACACTTATTTGGAAGGCTGGGTGGGTCAAGTGGCCGACACGACTTGGACCAACTGCTAGACAAGCTCAAGTAGGCCTATAGGAGTACAAAGTGATAGACAAACAAGTGGTCGACACGAGAGGACCAACTGCTCGGCAAACTTTGATATCATCCAGTTAAGAGTGGGCTAAGTGACAGCACAGTTAATTCAATACACGCTTGTCCTTGTTTACACTCAAATAATTTTTTTCCCAGCCCGTCAGCTTTACCTCACACTACTTGACATATTTTTGTAGGGTTTGCTAAAGTAAGAATGTAGGGGAAAATAACTCGAAATAATGATAACCTTATAAAAGAATATCACGAATTGAACAGTCTCAATTAATTGTGCAACGCTGGCTGCAACATTAATGGACAGTGAACTCCGGTCTACACGTATGAACTATCTTATTTTTATATTAATAGATTAGAGGTGAGGAGGGTATAATTTAGAGAAAATATACTCGCTTTTTCATTAAATAATTACGTTAGCTACGCGCCTTACTATGCGTTCGGGTTATACGCTTTTAAGTACTAATTACGCTAATGGATTAGAAATTGGGTAGGTTGAATTAGAGGAAGTGAACCCGCATTTGCATGGAGGGAGAGTGGAAAACTATTTAGGAAAATTCACCTTCAGTCCACCCGACTGGGATCGTGCCCCGATCTTCCTTTATCAGCAGTCAAGTCAATTGCGAGAGTAGCGCGTTAGACCTTGCGGCCACTGAAGCAGAGGCTACTTAACTCACTGGCCGTTAAGGGCATTCACAATTCCTCTAACTATGCAACCAAGGATGTAGGGAATAGGGTAAAGTTTTTATCTATATCTAAGAAACTTCACCAAACTTCCTCTATATGAAGGATAAAAAGTTAGTTTAACATAATGTTCAAATCTTTTTCTTGATAAGGTTCCTTGATTTGTTAAATTATATCATCATACCATCTAATTAAATTATATATTTTCTTAAGGATTATGTCATATCGCCTAGGTTAAGCTTATAAATATAGTTACCATAATCTATAACGATTAAGTAATTAGCTCCCGCTAATACCATATACTATAAAAATAAACTTATAAAATGCAAGCATGTAACCATGATCATGGCTTTCTTCCCTCATTCACTGCAGTACTACCCGCGTCGGTTGTCGTATGATCATAAGACTTCACTCGCTTATTACATTGAATTGCCGGTAGCAAAGAGACCGGGTTCAAATCCCGTATAGGTATACTGACACATTAACAAATTCACTACACCAGTGCGTTAGTGATGATACGAAAATATGGGTACATTTTGATATTAATTCAGTGTTTCTACAGGGTTTTTTTACTAACAAGAGAGTAGGTTTATTTATTTTAACTACGTGCTTTATTTATTTAGTTATGTTTCCATTGTGTTTTTCTACCCACTCGGATTATACGCATATGAACTAATTACGCTTATGAATTAATGATGATAATTTATTTAGACAAAGTGAACCCACATATGCATGGAGGGAAAATGGAAAACCATTTAGGAAAAAAATTATCAGTACACCTGGCCAGGACTTGAACCCCGATCTCATCGTCATCGACAATCCAGTACATTTTCATACATTTTTTCTATTAATGAAACTTAAGATATAGGATTGTTAAGAAAAAAGAGCCATGTCGGAATCTTTTAACTTTATTATGGTGTGAACCATATTTTGAAATAACACATAGTAGAGGATAGCATTAGAATGAATCCTGAAAGAAATAGGGTGTAATGAGGTGGACTGGATACAACTAACTAAAGATAGGAATAGGTGGCATACTTTTGTAAGTGCGGCAATGAACTTTATATTTCCTAATGCCATAGAATAAGTAAGTAATAACTAAATATTGCGTTAGAGCTAAACGTCTGCGAGGCCAATTTCTCGCTTACCGCACTGGATCATAGCTAGTTGTAGAACAGACGTGACAAACTCGTTTGATCAAAAGGATCACATTTAATATTGAAAATGCCAAGTGTGCCGCATTTCGGAAAATTCTTTATTATTACCATACTAAGAAAAAATGTAATTCAAAGTCCTTACTAATTATTACAAAATTAATTTAAGACTATACAATTTCCAAGACTTGATTCTTTTTTCCCCCCAGCAGTATGAGTATTCCAAACTCTTGTGTTTGAGTCACTTTTCAATGTTGAGAAATGTGTTCCGCAAGCCGTTACCTTTCAGGTGTTTGTTCCTTATCATAAGATAAACCAACTCTACACACAATTATACGGTGTCAAACATGGGACACGGGCGTGTAAATTTTACAATTTTTGTTAATCGGTCTCTGGTGAGTAAAAAGTAAAAATTATGTCCTCAAGTGCAATATTTATCCAAATAATGCCTAATAGCTATATGTCATAATATAAAATGGTGTATTTCTACCATGTATATAATAATATGGATCTGGCCATTTGTATATTGTTCTTAAAAAGGTCCGTGGGCCGCACAGAATCATGAATCGGGCCACATGCGGCCCGCGAGCCGCAAGTTTGACATGCCTGTTGTAGAACTTTGGTGTGCTAGGTCAAAGGTCTCGATATAGGCAGAAAGTCTTGCTGTAGTATCATCTTGCCCCTAAATCTAACAAGGTCACGAGTGCAGCACCTGCACGGACTGATAAGAGCGGCATCTCTTTGAAACCTAACAGCAAGTCCACTCTTATCCGAGTGTGAGCACGTGTCAGTGTCAGGAAATTTTAACCCCCAACAAACGTCACAACATTGCTTTGAACCCAGCAGTTAACAAATGTATTATATTTTCACATTATTATTTCACCTTGTACAATTCTATGTTGGAATCGTACGTAAAAATATTATATTGGTACTTCTGTTATTATCTCAAGTCATAACTCACTAATTAGGGATGTATTTGATGGGTTAAATTTTATTGCATGTAGGCTATTTAAAAGCGTTACTGTAAAATTCAGTCTATTTAGGCCTTGTGAATAACTTTAGTTAGCAATGACAGCGTGACAGAAGAGATTTGTTTCTCAAGAATAAAAATTGGTAGTACTCCTGAGCAGATGGTCCTGGGGGGGAGGTTTCAATCCCCCATGCTTTTATCTTGGGTGGGGTGGCTGAGGCTATCTTATTCCCCCCTAATACTTCCCAATTAAATTCGAAATCCATGTATCAAAACGTACAACTGTTACTATCACTTTGATAATTTTAAGTAATGAAGACATACATTTATGGCTAGTTTAATATAAAACTGATACAATTCAGTGACCACATGGTCCAAGGTGTCACTCTCGCAATATACTAGATAACTGAAGACTCAGATATCAGAATTCGATCCCGGTCGGGTGCACAGAGGATGTTTTACCCCAAAAATTTGTTCACTCTCATTCCACCTAAATGCGGGTGAACTTCCTCTAAATTCAAATTTACTCATTCTTAATACATTAGAATAACTATTACATAAGCGTATAACCCAAACGGGTAGTAAGAAGCAGTGCCATAATTATATTTTTTATCACATGAAGAATAAAACTTGTTCACAAAAATAGAGTAGCTAACATTAGGTCTATTTGTGATTGCCTCAAATAAAAAAATACAAGAATAGTAAAGTCAAATGGGTGGTACTTATTCACACTTTTGACACAGATAAGAACAAATTGATAACATTTCACAGTTGAATTGTAAGTTTAATTTGGACACGAGGCGATTTTCCAACCACAGTTTCAAATTTATCTTTGACATATCTTTATCAATCCTAATGAATTTAAAAAGCTGGACATTTATTAACACGCTTTTTTTTTTTTTGGTTTGATTTTTTTAAACCTATGTTAAACAGTTTTGTTATATTATATTTAATGTTCTAACTTAGGCATGGTTTGTCAAAAAATACTCAGCATATTTTAATCAACCCTAATTTAAAGGTTTTTTAATATTCTTTACACAATATGAACCTTGACAGGGTTGATACGAACTTTTGTTTACCCTAAAGAGAAGCAGGCTAATAAGATAGGAACATAGCAAGAGCGTAGTGAGGGGGAAGTATGTGGGGGAGGGGGGTGCTGGGGGTGGGTGGGAGAGGGAGGGTTACGGTGTTCCAAAACCCCATTTCCCATCAAAGTTTCTAATGTTGATAGCTAAAGAGTCCGTAAATAAGTCAGTTTGAGAAACTAATTATCTTGATTTTATTCTGCTTTTCAATCTTCATAGGTAGTATATCATCTAAAAGCTTCGAATTTTCAAAAATTCTTCAAATACTTCAAATAGCTTCTAGCTGCATCTGGTATTCACAAAATTCCATAAAAAAATATCTGGCAAAAATCGGGCATCCAAGTTTCAAAATAATTCTGAGGAAGGTTTAAATAGATTCTAGGTAATCTAATTTATGAAAAATAATGGTTTAGCACTATTAGAATAGATTTTAGAGGCATCCATTTTCAAAAATTTGCAGAAGGGGCACTATTTAAAAAAAAAAAAACCCCTTCGCCACGCCAAAGAATCATAACCAAATTCTTCCTACGCTCATGAAAAATAGTGTAAAGTAATTGGGAGTTACATGGAAAAGTCAAAGAGACAGATAAATTATATAAAGTCACTGGAATTTTGGATTATTTTTGAAATAATTTGTGAAATACAAAGTAGAGCGCGTTACCAAGTGTAAGCTATAAGTTTTATTGCCCCGTAGTGGGATTTCTTAAGCTTTTTTTGCCAATATTCTACAATTATGTCTGTTCCCATGTCTGTCGGTCTGTTTGTCTCCCTGGCCACAGATTCAAAACGGTTGAATGGATTTGGTCCAAACTTGATATTTATATTTATAGGGATAATGTAACACTATGGAATAAATCGCCTCGCTTTGGGTGTCGATTGAATCACTACGGATTAATTCCCTGTTATAATAATGCTGTGATGATGTTTAGGTTGTCTATATCTCCGTGGTCGAGCGCCCATAATCATTGTACGGAAAATATACCGTTTAACCAACTGTCTATAGCTCCGTGTTCGAGCACTAATTAGAAAGGTATAATTAATAAATGTAAGAAAGAGAACTGTTGATGGTTTTTTTTCACACACGGTTTATTTAAATGACATCTGCTAATCACTTATACAAACTCCAATTAAATGCTTTATATTAATGCACACTTGTGATATTAATGTAAGTTATTTTATACTGTGTTAGACTGTGACTGCCAGTGCATGGCTCTGACTGACTTGTACGTGGGCGGAGATCCCGGTGTGGATGTTTGGATCCCGACTGCGCCTTAAACATACGCACAATGATTTATATATGACATACCCCTTGCATGTTTCTCTCCTCGCCAACAGTGTAAAATCTAATTAATAGAAAGAGTCCTGGCGACAGGTGTTGTGATTGCTATTTTCTTATTGGTATAGGGAATTGGCGTCTTTTGCTAAATATTGCGGAGATGTTCCTTTTAACAGGAAATAGCGCAGTTGTTCTTTTAACAGGAAATATGGTATAAAATATATTTTAAAGGTGAAATCATTTTCACATTATTTCTGAGAAGCGCGTGTTTCTTCATGGATGAATCTGAAAAGGATACTCAACATATATTACTTTAAAGAAAAATTACCTTCATTCATGAATTTTTACATAATTTAGATTAATCCACACCAATATCATTACAATAATCTTCAAGATTTTTTAAATTTTGACCCTAGCTCTCAAATTAAGGATAGTCTATCAATGAGTGATTGTTTTTAATTCCTAAGTTTTCGAACGGATCTAAATATTTTGCTTAAACTGTATAAGTAGGTATTGTGTGCCTAAATAACACTGTATGCTAGTTGTAAGTATTGTTTGACCTCCTAAATAACACTGTGCTGGGTGTAGGTATTGTTTGACCTCCTAAATAACGCTGTTTGTTACACAGTCTAATAAGGTTTTAGAGTAGCTTGAATAAGAGTAATCATTCCGACTGAGTTTATTGGGCTGATAGTTACCACCCTTGTGTTTTTACATCTAACTTTTACACTAATGCGGGATTATTTCATCTTAACTTAGCTCCTTATTCTAACCCATTAATAAACATGGTGCTAACGCAACATCAACAAAATGTTCTTAGCTTCGATGGTTGATAGTCTAAGGCGTCATTCTCAAAATAGACTGGACTGTCAATGACGGGGATATCAGGCTTCAAATCCGGCCGGGTGTACAGAGGGTGATATTTCATTAATGATTTATAGTCTCCCTACATGCAAATGAGAGTACACATCTTATAATAACAACATTTCTTCTTTAATCCATTAGTACTATTAGATTTTTTTGTTGAACTGTGTCTTACCATCTGTTAGGTTTATACGCTTATTTACTAATTACGTTAATGTGTTGAGAATGAGGAAGATTAAATTTATATATAGTGCACCTGATTTTGCGTGGTGGCAGAGTGGAAAACCTTT
>CABEEJ010002530.1:71735-94668 GCA_901482245.1 Timema douglasi
CACACACACACACACACACACACACACACACACACACACACACACACACACACACACACACACACACACACACACACACACACAAGATGATTCTTCAAATATTCTGACGTAAGCCACGTGCTCAACTGTTATATTTTCTCTTTTGTCTTGTTTTACTTGATCTCCAGAGCAACTACAAATCTAATTAATACATTTCAATATTAAATCCAAAGATATATTTTATTTTGGTTTGGTTAGTTGTTTCGTATTCCCATGAGTCGGAAAAAGCATTTCTTTGACAAATTAAAACTTCACATAATTTAGATATTTTTTTGATTTACATAAATAAATATTCTGAAAAATAGGTGATTTCGCCCATTAAAAGGCATCTTCAGAGCAACAAAGTAAACAATCATAAAAAAAAACGTATATTAAATATTTGTGTGTAAACGCTGTTAACTTCAAGACCAATAAACCATACCTAAGAATACCAAAAGATGTGCAACTCGGCCTTTTTTCTCTTCTTACCGGTGACCTGGTGGTCTAGGGGTAAGGTGTCAGACTTCTATGCTGGCGGCCGGGGTTCAATCCTCGGTCGCGACAAAGATTTATCTGATTACCAAACCCTTCCTTCACCTCTGACAAGACATCTTGTGAATGTGGGGAATGCCAGGCCTCCACCGTGGTTTGGATTCCACGTTAAACTGTAGGTCCTCCATTTCATCTCACAATCACCCTACCATTACACATTAGCGTAAGTGCGTATAACCCGAACGGGTAGTAAGACGCGGTGCTAATAATAATAATTCTTCTTACTTTTACACATTTTAGGACCCTAACACCCTAAGCCGCTTGGATACCTTTGCGGGTTACTTAAAAACCCAGAAGTATGGAACATAACCCTGTTATCATAGAGTGTGAAATTGATAGTTTATTTATTATATTTACTTTTGTGAACACATTCTAACTCACTCTTTTTTCTTAAAACAGAGCCATTTATTAAAAAGTAGTAGTATTTGTAAAACTAAATAATATACATAATTGCAGAAATAACCCACTAAAGAGCATAAATGAAATGTTTCTGTTACAGAAACTTTGAGAAAAGAGAGACATCTCTGTCTACCAAAGAGCATAGAAATCATTTCTTATTTCAAATACCTTAGTAAAAAATATTTAATTATAACTTAGCTTTATTATTATTGTTTTTTAAATTTTATGTTTTAATTTTTAATAGTATTTCAATTTAAAATAACAAGTTATTTTGTATATCAAATAGTTGTTGAAATAATATCAAAATGGGAAATTTAAGCTTATGTAAAGTACCCTCAAAATAATTTTCATGGGAAAATGAGAGTCTTCATTTTGTTTGTAATGTTAATCAGTGCCTAGGTACCAAATCTAATCAAAATCGTTAGAGGGGATCTAAAAAAAATAAAAATAGATTTTTCTCTTTATGCTTTCAATGAACAGACCTTAATTTTTAGGTTTAGCTATCTAATTCCTAAAAGGTTCTGAGGGGAACCTTATAAAAACCCTGGATACCAATTTCGGCTTAATACCAAGATACAGACAGAAAGACAATTAGTCAGACATTTGGGGTGTACATCTCGGACGTACTATTTTTACTCTTACATTATATTTAGAGTTTGACACCTTTTATTCAAGCAACTAGCTACGTGGCTATCTCCTAACTAGAAAACATGGAAGGGGAAAGAGTAGTATATGTACCCTTTTTATTCTGCAAATCAGTAAGCTTATCTTGCATTAATTCACTATGGTGGAGCTCATAAGATGGGGCCATAGTATAGTACGTCAAGGTAAGCTTGCTACCAATCCGGGTAAACTAGGTGTATTTAGTGTAACATGAAAATGTGCATAGGTAACCTATTTACCAACTACATACATTTCTAGCCTTACACATAAGACTTTGTGGCCACTAGCATAGGTATCGCCAAAACTAAGGAAAATAGCATGTTGAAGCTTGGAATAGGTCTTGTTAATCAAAAGATACCTTGAGGGCGATTTTATTTTACTATTAAATTTACAGTCCCCTTTGGATTTATAGTGGTCCCCCGATTATCCGTCACTCACAGGACTGGGACATGGCCGGAACACACAAAAAGATAGAGGAGCAATAAAACTTTACCAAAACACAAAAAAACAAGTAAAACATCAAATATTAAGGTTTTCTAAAAAAATATTGAAGTGTTTATATTTTACATACAATTTACAATTCAACTAAGGCAATACAAAACGAAATACTTAATCAGAAAGCATAGATTGATTGCTGGTAAAAAGTCTGTAATTACATTTCTGTTTAAAAGACGACATTCTAGCCTTGGTTGCTGTTTATCCAATTCTTTAGCCATAAAATGTTCATAGATCTTGAAATAGGATGCTGTTCTATACACCGAAGATCCATATAGGGACGGTCCGATATGCCGAAGAGATGGATATTCAAAGGTCAGATGTGAGAGGGTCTACTATAGCTGTAGTGAATGAACACCCAGCTATAATGAATTGGAAAAGTTTAAAAATTTCGATTTTAATGAACCGTCAACTTTGGTTTTAGTCAAGCTAAACATTTAAACTTCAAGTATCAATGTCCGTATAAAATCGTAACTCTTTGAAAACAAACCTCTTTGCTGTTTGGAGAACTCTTCTTTTTTACCAGAGTTCTTATTTTGGTGGCACCTAAAAACACTGAAAAGATGTAATGTAAAGTGGGTGAATGGCTGAGTGCAGACAACCACTGCACCCCACCCCAAGGTGTGATAATGGCCACTTTAAAGAACTGCTTCCGGCACGTTGGTTAATCTACTGGAAGTGTGGCTTTTGAGGAAGAGGACGAAGGGTCAATCAAGGAGCTACCACAATTATTCGTCAATGACAGTTCCTTAGAAATCTAATACTTTATCAATATGGAGTATGAAATTAGAATTAATCAAATCTCGCCGGATGGAGCCACCGGTGAGGCTGTGAAAGGAGACTCTAACAATGAAACCAAAGAGGATGAAACTGGCTAAGTCGAGAATGAATAAAATGTACCAAAAGTGAAAGAGGTGTTGATTCAACCCAAGTAAACAGGGTTATTTGAGAGATCAATCGCTCCTTAGATATACATTTTAAACAAAATCAGTATAAAGATTTTCGAAAAATTTAGAATTTATAAAATCACAAGCGTATGGCCTGAACGGGTACTACTAAGACGCCGTGCCTAAACCAAATAATAATTAAAATACACACTCATTAGTAAACTACCCTTAATTTGAGGCGCTAGTGTCAAAATCAAAGGAATATCCCCCCTATAAAAACTAAATATCAAGTTTGACTAAAATTCATCAACCCGTTCTGGATCTGTAGCCAGGTACAGACAAAAATGGGGCCAGACAAAACGGTAAAATACACCTTTTTTGATTCAGATTCACGTTAATCTCGAGATGGATGTTTTCATGATTACAACACTTTCTCCTGATATTATAAAGTAAAAATAGATACTCTTTAATATTGAAATGTCCTCCAAACAGTGATATGTGACCTACCATTGCACGCGTTAATCATACAATAAAATTCATGGACTTTTAAGTCTTTCTTTCCCTCTGTCTTTGCTTTGCTTAACTTTCCACTAAGATAAAACTTGAAAAGATAAGGTGTGATGATGGATCCCAACGTTGTAATAAAATAAAATAATTAGATAACGTAAATTGATTTACTGTACAGTACATAAGTTTGTTACTCAATAGTATATTTAACTATCTCAATCCTTTTAATTCATTCATATAACCTAACAATTTTATATTTCTAATTTAATTTTAATATTTAATTTTCTTTGGCATTTCCTGTATTTAGCTTTCTAAAGTATTCCTTTATTAATTTTTGTTTGTATTTTACCCTGATTCCTGATGATGGTATTAAATGTGTAATAAAACACGTCGAAAATCTACTGGGTGATTATCATACAACCACCTTAGCTGCAAATGAGCAAGGGGATTCAATTCATTTTCAGATAAGACTTAGAAAACTATAATAAATACCTACATATAACTTTAACCTCTTTTGTAATTCAAATACGTAATTTTATTGTTAATTTATAAGTATCAACACACTAAATGTTTATTGATTTCACTTTAAACTTATTACTCTTTTATATCAAAAGAAAATATTATAATTGTTAAAATTTTTGACCTCGAGATTATCATGCATCTTTACGTTTCATGTGTATGAACTCAAAAAAGTGGATTTTACAATTCTGTCTGTCTTTATTTATGTCCCTGGCCACAGATCCCTAACAGTTTGATGGATTTTGTTCAAACTTGATATTTATACTAAATAGAGCTACCCAAAACAATTTTTTTCATCCTAACCCTTCAATAATTAAGGGTAGTTAGCTGATTAGTGATTTTTTTTAACTTCCATTTTTTTCGGAAATTGCTTTAACGATTTGGTTTAAAATTCATATTTAGGAGTTGATTGACATGACAAATAGCAACGTATAATTGGTTTATGGGCAAAAATTCGTTGAAAGGTAGTTTATTGAGAAGAAATTTTTGAAAATTATTACACATTACTATTACTTTTAACCTTTTTGAAGTGATTACTCCACTTTTATATTAGAAGACTGCGTGGAGAAGGGTGCTTAACACCCGTCTTAACTATCTGATGGCGCGACCACGAGTGTCCCTTCCTTCTTCTAGCCCCGCAATTCCAACGAAGGCGTCCCTTCCTTTGCTAATTTATATTAAAAAAAAAAATAGGCCAAGGCTACTTTCACCAAACACTTTATTCCGGCGTCGGTGAAAACTTGTAATACCGTTCTTTTTCACTAGTGCAAGTCTTTTTTTTATGTAATGATCACGAATACTAAAAATACAATTATTGGCTTTGTCACCCTGGTCTGTGAAAGTGAAAAAAGCGATGTTCATAATGTCTTACACTGCGGACAAGAGCGTAGAGATGCTGCAAATACATTATTACACTACTACAAATGTTCAGTGCTCTTTAAAATTTGTTGTACTTAATAATTATGTTTTAGTCTTTTACTAAAATTATTTGCAATCTTGGCGAGGAAGGGTGGGGTGGAGGGGGAAGGGGGAAGTGGACAAATGGCCTGCCTATAAATGCCTGGATGTGCCATTATCTCCATAAAGTATTTTATTTGCTACGATTGATATAGGTAGAGCAACAATTGTCTCCAGATGATCTTACACTAGTAAAAATTAAAACGTACCATTTATAAGTGCGTATTAGTTTGATAAAAGATTCTCGATTTATTGGGTCAAAGTATAGCATCATTTTATATAATCGAGTAGAGTATACTATCACATTTTAAATTATTTTTTTCATAAATCTTGCGTGGATTTTTTTTGGTACCGTGTCTCAGTAGCCGTTCGGGTTATGTACTATTTATGCTACAAACCATTAAAATAATTATTAAAAAACTAACACAATATAAGTAATAAGTTTTTAACTCTTGTCTGTACTCGAAACTTGGGTTTAGATGGTGCCAAATTTGGATTCTTTATCTCAAATCTCAAAATACCACTTAATAAATATCTATTCTATCATTGTAACTTGGTGGTCTAGGGATAAGGTGTTAGACTTCTGTACTGGGGGTCAGGGGTTCAATCCTTGGTCCCGGCATATATTTATTTGATTACCAAACCCTTCCTTCACCTCTGACAAGACATCTTGTGAATGTGGGGAATGCCAGGCCTCCACCGTGGTTCGGATTCCACGTTAAACTGTAGGTCCTCCATTTCATCTCACAATCACCCTACCATTACACATTAGCGTAAGTGCGTATAACCCGAACGGGTAGTAAGACGCGGTTCTAATAATAATAATAATAATAATAATAAATAATAATAATATCTATCCTTAATTGCAAAACATTTTACTCGTACCAGTTTGTCATAATATGGCACTTAGGTGGTTATTGCATCAGAGGTTTTCCAAAAGTCACGTCATTATTGCCCTAGCAACGTGTCTTACTTAATGCTTCAGATAAAATAAGAGAGAGAGAGTAAAATGGCCCTAAGCTATATGGAGATAAAATGAACAAGAATACATTAAGATAAAGAGAGAAAGAGTGAGAGAACGAGAGGACCACACCACTTCCAGTCTGTAGCGTAAGACAGCAGAAACCAGACCCACGTATTTACTATAAGTTGAAATATAGTTACTAGACATTAGTAAAAAAGTTTGTGCTTCGAAAATAAATATTGTGGTAGTAAAGGTGGAGTATCTTGTATTGATATCTAATGTTAAAAATACGAAGATGAAACGTATTTTAGTTATATCTTTATTTTATTACGAATGAACCTTTGGAACACATTTTATAAAATACTAACATATTTTTATAAAATACAAACTTTCTCTTGTCAACATTGGTAACATTTTACTGTATTATTAGTGTTATTTTATAAGTATTGTATCTTAAGTGACAGCTGAGGACCTCATGACATGACGGATGAATACGTGAAAATAGACTAGAAGGCTTTGAGCAACATCCATTTGAAGTGTGTGTTGAATCTAATCAAACAGAGGGACAAAGGCAACCTACGGAAATACCAGACAATTAAATATACTTTCACAACATTGATTTAATTAGTGAAAATTCTGAATAAGCGGTAAAATACGGAAGGGTAGGCATTGAGACAGTTTATTTTCACGAATTTTAAATTACAGTTAAATGAGTTTTATCAAATATATACACAGCCTAAATATAAAATACACTATATATATATACTATACCAGCGGTTCCCAAACTTTCACGACTCGCGAACCCCTTACACAAACTTCTTAGTTGCATGAATCCCCTGGTAAATATCCATAGCCACGCACTTAATTTTATATCTAATTTTTTATGAAATTTAGTTATTAATTGTAATCAAAATGTTTAATGACTTTAAATTAAACTACTATAGTTCGGTAGGTACTTTGGAATACCCTACTAAATATAATGGAATAATATTGAAACCACTTAATTAAAAGTTCAAATAATTATAAATTTGTTTTAAAAATTAAAACTGAAATTAAAGAAGTAAAGTACTGTAGTAACCTTTTCTTATCTTTACTGTCACAATATTATCACAATTTACCTGTCTTTTAAAGTGGTACTGGAAACTGATGCTTTGAAATAAATGAAATACCCTCCTTGAATCACAGAATTCCATGCCGATTTAAGTTTAATTTTTTTTAAACAAGTTTTAACAGCTACTCACATCTTCACGTGACTTAGTGAGAAGGATGAGCTTGTTTTGGATGACACAGAGCTTTAAAGTTAGGAACCACAGACGATGAATTAAGTCTCAAGTCACTTTCAGCATTGAGCCTGTTCCTGTAATAATTTATTATAAGGATGTGAAGAAAAAGATTACTCGCTCAAATACGTAGAATAAAATGGTAACAAAGCTGTAATAGCTTTATTCTATAACAATGAGAACTCCTCCTTTAAACTTAACCAGAAACCAATAATTAACGACAAAGATTTATAGCTTTTCTTTAATTCAAAATCATTGGAAATATCAAGGAGCTGCTCTTTTTCAATCACGCTTAACGTGGAGGATTTCAAAACTGCTGTCTCTTACAGGGGATTGCAAGTACAATTGTTATCATAGCTGGGAAATATTATATGAAGGTTTTTACAAGTTCCTTCAAGTGTTCTATAACCATGTTCTTAACAGTTTCGTCCAAATAAAGCTGATTTTATATCATAAAGTCATGAAGGGTAGCAAAGCACTCCGTTTAATCACTAATTAAACATGTTTCCCGAAAGTTATTTTTTTTATGAGCGACTTGATACGGTCATGCATAGTAAAAACGTTGATATTTGACCCCTGAAGAGAGAGGTTTAAAATGTTAATTTTTGAGAAAATGTTTGTCAAATAGGCCAAAGCTTGAAGTCACATTTGATCTTGCATAAAATTTACTTTGTGAAAGGGATGGTTGGTGAGAAAAATGAAAACTCAATGTTTAAGTTCAAACAATCTTTAAAGACTTCTATCTCGGGATAACCACCTGAATTCAATGTGAGACGATAAACAGTTTTAAATGCTTCCCATTTTCTTACATAGCGCTGGAAAACACGCCATTACAGAAATATTTTGGCGAAACCCTTGAAAGATTTCGCAAACACTCTGGGGGTTCGCGAACCACAGTTTGGGGACTACTACACTATAGGTATATACAGTGTATGTACATAGCGCGTTTGGGTAACACACACGTAATTAAACTGTCAATGTCTATCATTACTCTTGAAGAACAATCCTATCAGCGTCGACAACTAAAACATAATTAATTAAATGTTAATTCCTGTAAACTTATCGGTTCTTGTCAACAAGTTCGAATCTGCTTTCTCCATCTCATTTATAAACATACACTCATTGTTGATGCAAGGTCAGCTTCGATCATCGCTGGTAATCAGAAAGCAAAAAACCTATTCTCTTTCTCTTCGTACCTTTAGCGCAGTATGCAGATATTCTACTGCGTGAAATAGGGTGTCGGAATTTCTCTAACAGCTTGGCTCAGTTGATGGTGTGTCTACTGAATGAGCTAGGGTGTCGGAATTTCTTTAGAACCTTGGCTCAGTTGATGGTGTGTCTACTGAATGAGCTAGGGTGTCGGAATTTCTCTAACAGCTTGGCTCAGTTGATGGTGTGTCTACTGAATGAGCTAGGGTGTCGGACTTTCTTTAGAACCTTGGCTCAGTTGATGGTGTGTCTACTGAATGAGCTAGGGTGTCGGACTTTCTCTAACACCTTGGCTCAGTTGATGGTGTGTCTACTGAATGAGCTAGGGTGTCGGACTTTCTCTAACACCTTGGCTCAGTTGATGGTGTGTCTACTGAATGAGCTAGGGTGTCGGACTTTCTCTAACACCTTGGCTCAGTTGATGGTGTGTCTACTGAATGAGCTAGGGTGTCGGACTTTCTCTAACACCTTGGCTCAGTTGATGGTGTGTCTACTGAATGAGCTAGGGTGTCGGACTTTCTCTAACACCTTGGCTCAGTTGATGGTGTGTCTACTGAATGAGCTAGGGTGTCGGACTTTCTCTAACACCTTGGCTCAGTTGATGGTGTGTCTACTGAATGAGCTAGGGTGTCGGACTTTCTCTAACACCTTGGCTCAGTTGATGGTGTGTCTACTGAATGAGCTAGGGTGTCGGACTTTCTCTAACACCTTGGCTCAGTTGATGGTGTGTCTACTGAATGAGCTAGGGTGTCGGACTTTCTCTAACACCTTGGCTCAGTTGATGGTGTGTCTACTGAATGAGCTAGGGTGTCGGACTTTCTCTAACACCTTGGCTCAGTTGATGGTGTGTCTACTGAATGAGCTAGGGTGTCGGACTTTCTCTAACACCTTGGCTCAGTTGATGGTGTGTCTACTGAATGAGCTAGGGTGTCGGACTTTCTCTAACACCTTGGCTCAGTTGATGGTGTGTCTACTGAATGAGCTAGGGTGTCGGACTTTCTCTAACACCTTGGCTCAGTTGATGGTGTGTCTACTGAATGAGCTAGGGTGTCGGACTTTCTCTAACACCTTGGCTCAGTTGATGGTGTGTCTACTGAATGAGCTAGGGTGTCGGACTTTCTCTAACACCTTGGCTCAGTTGATGGTGTGTCTACTGAATGAGCTAGGGTGTCGGACTTTCTCTAACACCTTGGCTCAGTTGATGGTGTGTCTACTGAATGAGCTAGGGTGTCGGACTTTCTCTAACACCTTGGCTCAGTTGATGGTGTGTCTACTGAATGAGCTAGGGTGTCGGACTTTCTCTAACACCTTGGCTCAGTTGATGGTGTGTCTACTGAATGAGCTAGGGTGTCGGACTTTCTCTAACACCTTGGCTCAGTTGATGGTGTGTCTACTGAATGAGCTAGGGTGTCGGACTTTCTCTAACACCTTGGCTCAGTTGATGGTGTGTCTACTGAATGAGCTAGGGTGTCGGACTTTCTCTAACACCTTGGCTCAGTTGATGGTGTGTCTACTGAATGAGCTAGGGTGTCGGACTTTCTCTAACACCTTGGCTCAGTTGATGGTGTGTCTACTGAATGAGCTAGGGTGTCGGACTTTCTCTAACACCTTGGCTCAGTTGATGGTGTGTCTACTGAATGAGCTAGGGTGTCGGACTTTCTCTAACACCTTGGCTCAGTTGATGGTGTGTCTACTGAATGAGCTAGGGTGTCGGACTTTCTCTAACACCTTGGCTCAGTTGATGGTGTGTCTACTGAATGAGCTAGGGTGTCGGACTTTCTCTAACACCTTGGCTCAGTTGATGGTGTGTCTACTGAATGAGCTAGGGTGTCGGACTTTCTCTAACACCTTGGCTCAGTTGATGGTGTGTCTACTGAATGAGCTAGGGTGTCGGACTTTCTCTAACACCTTGGCTCAGTTGATGGTGTGTCTACTGACTGAACTAGGGTGTCGGACTTTCTCTAACACCTTGGCTCAGTTGATGGTGTCTGCTGACTGAACAAGGGTGTCGGACTTTCTCTAACACCTTGGCTCAGTTGATGGTGTGTCTACTGACTGAACTAGGGTGTCGGACTTTCTCTAACACCTTGGCTCAGTTGATAGTGTGTCTACTGACTGAACAAGGGTGTCGGACTTTCTATAACTTCTTGGCTCAGTTGATGGTGTTTCTGCCGACTAAGCTAGGGGTTTTCGAGCTCAATTCATAATGGTTTAAAATAGAGATTTACCCTTTCGCAGGGATGAGTTAACGGCTGGAGGATTGTGTGTTATGTCTGTTTTTGAAATAAATCGATTAGTAATTCCTTTGATGATAAATCGGGTGGTTCAAAAAGCAATAATACAGCGACAACTAAAAAAATGCATTTCTATGACATGTACTAACATCGCATAGTTTATTACAGCTTTTTAGATACTCCCCAAAATAATATTAACCAATTCCCACTCAAAGGCAGGTCCTTACTACTTAATGGCATTAACTGTTTGCTATTATTTTTCTAAATGTGTTAGATATTACAAGGCATTTTAACATATTTTTGCTCTTTTAAAGTATAATGCATCATTATATCTAGGTAAATTTATACAAAATTTAAAATGCGTGGTTAAAGAAATTTGAGGGCTTATCACAGCTTAATTACTCTAGATAAACTGTGATAATACACTTGATTGCATTTGTTACTTGAAGAACTTTACTTGCTTGAACTATTAATGTGACATACTAAAAAAAATGACTTTTTACTTAGCTAAAATGACTTTACTATTCTATACATATTCATTTGTTACGTTTAATGTCTACTTTGACATATACAATTCATAACAGCACATCTCTTTATTCCTAGGTTTTTCTATATGTATAGTTGTATATTTTATATTTAATAAAGTATGTCAGACTATTTATAGGTATAGTAGAATTCTAGTGGGAAAGAAACTTTAGAAAATACAAACATACATTATTTCTGTCAACATTGATAACATTTTACTTAACAAGTAGTATAATTACATAGGTTTTTATACAGTGAAAAGTGACAGTTGCAGATAACATAACTTTACAAATTAATCTATAAAAAATATTTTAATAATGTTTATATTAGGGCAACACATACCTGGTATTGGGGCAGAGAGAAATAAAGGCTTATAAAAGTCCGTTTAAGTCCGCTTTAATTTGTTTATCAGATTTAATATTAGCAAAAAATAATTTACGATTAATAAAATTCAGTGGTACCTTGCGTACCCTTTGAAATCCTTCACGTACCTCTGCGTTTCTCGCATCACAGTTTGGGAAAGAATGACTACAAGGAAACTGAAATCCTTGGTAAATACAATATATACATGGTGACCTGGCGGTATAGGGGTAAGGTGTCAGACTTCTATGCTGGCGGCCGGGGTTCGATCCTCGGTCCCGGCAAAGATTTATCTGATTACCAAACCCTTCCTTCACCTCTGACAAGAAATCTTGTGAATGTGAGGAATGCCAGGCCTCCACCGTGGTTTGGATTCCACGTTAAACTGTAGGTCCTCCATTTCATCTCACAATCACCCTGCCATTACACATTAGCGTAAGTGCGTATAACCAGAACGGGTAGTAAGATGCGGTGCTAATAATAATAATATTTAATAATAATAATAATATGTACATGAAATGTTGTGTTTCAGTCATGGCACCAGTCGTATTCGAACCAATTGGTCCTCAAACACTCCTTGGTGAAGCACCCCATTGGGATCACAACGCTCAACTGCTCTACTATGTAGATATTTTGAAATCAACGGTGTATAGATTCAACCCTAAAAACAAGGAACTGACTTCTGTTAAAATTGGTGAGTTGTTTAATTACTTTGCCACTGGGTGTTAAAAGATAATTTAGAACACTTATCTTTCAACCGTCTTCTTTCAGCCCGGCACAGGTCCATCGGCCCTCCAATTTGGGGTTGTGAACACTGATTTTAAAAAATAGTAATGGACATCGGAAATACATTTTTTCCTATGATGATTCTACTCGTATTATATAGGAGCCTTTCAGATGTCTATTCCTACAAAAATTAAGTAATAATAATAATAATAATAATAATAATGATAATAATAATAATAGTGTTCATACCCACCTCGGTGGCCGCATGGTCTAAGGTAGAAGTGGAAAACCGGTGGACTTTATTCCACATGTGGTCTTTTGAGGTGCCTTATTGTTTAGAAACCACACATTCCTCAACGTCATGTATTTTAATTAATCAAAATAAAAAATTGTTATTTAAAAGCATAGTGTAAAAACACTTTTTTTTTATCGATATATTTATCTACGTTTGGCGCACTATCATATTTTGAGAAAAAAAAAACCTTATCAAGAATTTGTGAGGCCACATGCAGCTTTCCAATGGCAAAAGGTTCCCCACCCCTGGTTTAAGACGTCACTTTCTCAATAGTTTCGACTGCCAATGACTGGGAATTAGGAGCTCGCACCCTGTTTGGGTGATTGAGGGTTGTTTTCCCCTCTCCCCCTAATAAAATGCAGGTACAATCTCTCTAAATTCAACCTTTTTCATACCTAGAGCATTAGCGTAATTAGTACATATGTGTACAACACAAACGGTTAGTAAGATATGGTGCTAAAAAGAATAAGTTATTGGTCAAAAAGTATGTATTCATGAAAAACTTACACCTCAAATATATCTTTTTGGTATGTCTTTATTTATTTCTTGATAGGACTGAATATAAACACGTAATAAATTCGTTGATCAAATTGTAATTTTTATAGCTACAATTACAAAATTAGATGCATAAAAAGTTGTCAAAATCTACAAGTAGAAATCTTGTGAAATAAAATTTATAATCTAGATTTGACCCAGATTTGGTTTACTATGGAAACATTTAGGTTTGACCCTTAATACCTCTAACTATCCTTCTTTGGTATGGAACAAATAATCTTGTTGGCCTGTTCAATGGAAAGATTTGAATAGTTTGAGTGTTGTGACGAATGCAGTAGTTTTCCCCGTATCGTGTGTAATAATTTGTGCTTTGTTTCGTGTTTTTTAAGAGCTCAAAACCACATACTGATTCAGCTTTTTATAATTTTTAGTGTGAATTATATATAATTTATATTATCTAAAATTTTAAGTTATTCAAGACAGCAATAAATTCACACATCCATATTGTGGATGCAAAAATAAATAGTTTCTAACTGGAAGATTAGATTTGTAGTTTCTAACTTCAGCATATATAAATAATAATAATTTGAATGCATTTGTGTAGAATATAAATGCAGGGTTATATCATACCTGACTTGGATTGTTTTTTAGTGATTGGTATGATATTATTACTATATAACTATGTAATGTTCAATTTTATATCTGATATCCTAAATAAATATTCATTCATGGGTAAAAAAAAAGGCCCAACCTAAACCTTAATCAACTTTAAAATACTCATTCATGGGTTAAAAAGAGCCCAATAAAACGTTTGATCATATCTAAAAAATACTCATTCATGTGTTAAAAAGGGGCCCAGTATAACGTTTAATCCCTTCTTAACAAAATTAATAAATAAATTAATAAATTTAAATTGTCAGAGGATTTACACCTATTCTTGAACTTCCAGGACTTTTTTATCTGCTCATGGAAAATGTTACTTATATTGTTTATTTTTAATAATTATTCAAACACTGTTTTTTAATACTGCCTATGTTTATTTATCCTTGGTTTGTGCATTCCTTTATAAAGAATTGAGCATTTCGATTGTTTAATGTTTTTAATGGTTCTAATCGAGGTTTTTGCGGACAAAGTTAGTATATTTGTTAAAGTAAGAGTTTTTCCCCTAAAAATTTGGGGCCATGGCAAATTTATTTTTATAGTGGATTAAAGTAAATTTTTTTGTTTCGGAATACATTCTAAGTGACGGTTCTTAATTTTTGGGAGTTATTGTTCATATTTGAGAAATATTCTATTAACAGCCCTTAAACAAAATAACACAGGTCATAACGTCTAAGCTATTTTAATATTTTAATTAGTATAAATTATAATCTTAAATTCCAATAATGTACACAGTCGAATTGACCCATACTTAGACAAAAGTATGATTGTGAGTAGTAATAATTTTCTTAGGCTGGGCTTTTATTCATGCATAACACAAAACTAATAGTAAATAGTGTATAGCGTACAGTAAACAATTCATAAGAAAAATACAATGGTTTATAATGAAACGTAGTGTTTAAATTCTTACTTAAATCAATGGACTTTTATCAATAAAAATTACCCAATCTCATTGCACTACTAGATAAGATACCTATACAGAATAGTTTAATAAAAGGTTAACTCTATTGACTACGTTAATTAAACTATATCTCTTGAAACTTGAAATTAACCTTAAAGTTTTGCCTGTACTAAATTTGATTTTTATTTATTTATGGTTTTACTAGTGTGGAAAATATTATGGCCGAGATATTTCTCAGTAACAGAATCAAACACATAATATTTCTACTTTATTCTCAATCATAAATACAATCGTTTTTATTGATTATAAAACAAGAACATTCATTAATAATGAATAAGTACGGATATTCACTCAAGGCATTTCAAACATGAAGATGAACATAGAAGCTAATTTCATCTGCTGTGTACACTGACTTTTAATTGGCTAAATATTCTCTTTTCATCCCCATTGGCTGATACAGCTCCATGCATAACGCATATATAATTAGGGTTAAATCAACTTTATGCGTTGTGCACTATTCACTATGTATCATTAATAAACGACATAATTGAAAATAATTTGTTTTAACTACTTGCGCACCATATGCTATTATACATTATTCAATATTAGCTATGCGTTATGCATGAATATAAACCCAATATTAGTTATTCAAGTAAGCAATTATATTTTTAATCACTATACTAGTTGACATATTTACCCATTTTATGAACTTACATAAACATAATTTATATATAGCCTAGTGGCAAGGAATACTGATTACAAGTGCAGGAGAACCTGATTTTAACCCATAAGTACAACAGTAATAATTATATAAATATATGCAATATTCATGTTGTTTTAAGATTATTTTTAATGTTAAGTAGGTTTGTAAGTTGTGCTCTGTTATAATTCTAGAGAATTCAATCTAAATCCTTCATGAAATTGGCGATACATATCAACCGCTTCGGTGGTCGCGTGGTCTAACGCGCTACTCTCGTGTTAATATATAATGCTGAAGTTGGGGAGATTGGAGCTCGATCCCAGTCGGGTGCATCAAGAGTGGTTTTTTATAAAGGGTTTTCCATGCAAATGCGGGTCCACATCCTCTAAAGTAAACTTTTCTAATCCATGAAACCTTAGTGTAATTAGTACATAGGGCCAGTTTCATAGTCAAATTTAGTACGCCTCAAGTGCGGCGCTACACTAAGTACAAGACAACACCTACCTGAACCAGAATGGAATGGGCCGTTCTCGCATAGGAAATTGGCCCATTCCATTCTGGTTTAGGTAGGTGTCGTCATGAACTTAGTGTAGCGCCGCACTTGAGGAGTACTAAATTTGACTATCAAACTGGCCCACAGACGTACAACCCGAACAGGTATTAATACGCGGTGCTAAAAACAACTAACTATACATATACACACTCATACATGAGGTGTAACATTTTTCTTACATCTATAGTATTTTTTCTAGATGGTGGCGTTGTATCCTTGGTGATTCCCATTGAAGACAAAAAGGACCAGTTTATTATCACAGTAGGCCGCAACTTGTCCATTCTAACCTGGGACGGTAAAAGTGACACACCGACTAAAGTGGAACATTTGACTACAGTTGACAGCGAGGAGGAGAAGGCTGATTTCAGTGTGTTTAACGATGGGAAAGTGGACCCTACTGGTCGCTTGTGGGCAGGTAAATAAACCAACCATGTTTACTGAGTTATAACTATGATACAAATGAAAGGACTTGAGCAGATTTCTCAATATTGGGATTAGGTATGTCAACGTGGATAGACTGGTGAGTAAGGTACTCTGGTTTTAACCCAGCCAGTGTTTAAAAGAATTGATTGTTATTGTAGAGTTTTTTATACTCATATACAAACATATACATTTGTGATACTAGAATTGTGTGGGATCTTGAAAGTTGTAGGGTGATACAACCCTATGTTTAGAAAGTGCACGTTTGGTATTTAGATATTATCACCAATCGTGTTTTACACCAATACAATTGATGCTAAATATTTTATTGATGGTTTGAGTGTTTTAATAATGATAGTTATAATAATAATAACACTTTGGTGGTCGCATGGTCTAAGGCACTAATCTTGCAGCAGACTAGACTTCCAATGACAGGGAGATCAAGGCTCAAATCTCAGTGGGGTAGTTTTCCCAAAATTGCTTTACACTCTCCATCCACGCAAATGTTGATACAATTCCTATAAATATTGCCTTCCTCATCCCTAAAACCACTATCGTAATTAGTACCTAAGCTTATAACCTGAAAGGATAGTAAAACGTGGTACTAAAAGACAAATAAAATAATGATAATTTATAATACTTATTATTATTATTATTAATATTGGGGGATTGAGGGGACACCAGAACAAAGTCGTTAGCGCTTTAGGAGACTTAAAAAAAAAAAAAATTGTTTCCCTAGTTCTTCTCTGTAGAGACGATACTTATCCCAGTATACGGGTTTATTCATATCGCCCGGTATACTAGTGTACAGGTTGTATGGGGTGACAAGACTAGTACTAACACGTCATGAACCTGGGGTCGGTGACGTCAGTTGGCGCTTTATGCACCTGGGGGGTAGGCAACACTTCAATCTTCAGCACATATCAAGGTTTAGTATGGAGTACATGATGAATAGTAACAGGCCCTGACAGCAGGTACCATCTGTTGTGTATGTCAGGGGGGGGGGAGGGGGGGGGGTGCCTGTGTTGGTTGGCATGGCGTGCTGCACGTGTTGTCTATCCTACAGGTGCACACAGCGCCAACTTTGACGTCTCGTAACGCCACCATTTGGCGTCGCCGACTCCAAGCTCATGACGTGTAAACACTTGTCTGGCTACCCCTCCACCCGCAAAACCTGTATATATGTATTTTCACCTGGAGATATGAATAATTATTTATGGAAGGCCTATTGATAGTAAAGTTGGTATTGCTCAATTTTCATAGAACGAACCTTCAATGAAATACAAACACATTTTTTGTGACCATCATTGATAACATTTTACTAAATTTATATTATTATGCTATCGGTATTGATTTTATATATATAAAGGAACAGATTAAGATCACATTACCTGAGGTTTGAATGCTTGAAATTAGCTATAGTAACATTTCTAGTTGTTGGATAATGTTCTTCTTATGAAAATTGGATTGTAGTATGACTCATTGAACTAATCACTTTTTAAATATATCAAAATACTAATTTTTTAAGAGCAAATAATATTTGCAAACTTATTATGAAAAAAAAGACAGCCTTTAAATAACATTTAAAACCCAGTTTTAATAAAACACATCATTTTAGTTTATTTATTGAGTGTTATTATTACCACCAGGAACAAGAACCACACTGGGAGAAGATAATTTTGTCCGTCACAAACCAGGAGTTGGTTCGCTGTATTCCTTCACTAAAGGGCAGCAGCCAATCAAACACTTGACCGGGCTTAATATATCCAATGGTTTGGCTTGGAGCAAAGACTTGAAAACAATGTATTATATAGATAGTGATGACAACAAAGTTTATGCTTTTGACTTCGATCCAGTCAAAGGACAAATTGGTGAGAAGAGTTTGATATTTAGCTAGACATAATTTAGTTTTTTTATTTAATATCGGTAGCATCAAAATGTTTTAAATAGTTTATGTTAAGAGGGTGCTTTTTTCATGTTTTAGATTCCCTTCAGTGTTAAACCATCTAAACTTACCATTCTCCCTCATGCACCTTTATTGATATATTTTAAAAGAGTTTTATACTTTATTATATAGATACATTTTTGTGATCGTTAACACTTTTGACCTCGGATTTATGAGGAGCCTCTACGCTTTATATATTATGTGGGTTTTTGCAATTATTTCTGTAACTATGTTTAGCTTTTGGTCTGTATCATGCGTTACAGCCGAAAAGGTTTGATAAATTTCTTTCAAACTTGATATTTAGATATTATCAGTACATAATAATTCCTTGGTGCAATTTTATTTTGATCAGAGCCCCCAATTAAATGTAGCTGGATCATCATTAGGTCATCAATCCTACTATTGGTTTGTCTATCCTGGGACAAATTTTTACGTCTTTGTGCCTTCTTCTGCCAATATCATTCGCTATCTTATTCATGTACTCCAGTCATGCTCTCCATCTTGGATTTATCCCTTTCACATCTCTTTATATTTATTACCATCGTTAAATTTTCATGTCTTCATTTCTATCCTACCAAATGAAATATTCTTTTCTGCATACTAGCCAAACAAAAGTGAAATATAAAAAAAAATCTTCAATATTTTTTTTAATTTTTTTAAAATCAAGTGCGTTTATTATTATTATTATTATTATTATTATTATTATTATTAACAAAATAGTATGTAGGTTTTAATGATAAACTATTTTTGAAATAGATAAATAGCAATGTATAATTGTTTTAGAGAAAAAAATGATTTAAATATATTTTTTTGGTGTCAGATTTTGAAAATGTCAAATATTTCGAAATAAAATTTAATAATTTTACTCAAAATTGATATTTTGGATTTGTTTAACATTATAAATAGCACTGTTATATGTTTACCCCCTCAAAAATAAAGGCTAGTTTAACGATTGATTTAGAAAATATACCGGTATATAATGAATATAATAATTTTGCTCGAAATTTATATCTGAAAAGTGTTTTATACAATGATCAAAAATATATTTGTTTTTCTTAAAAAATTTATAAAGGAGTTCCTTATTAATAACTGATTTTTGAAAATGTTTTTCCAAACTATAATAAACTATATTAGAATGTGATTGTGTCGTAGCATTTATTTTGGAATATTTTTACTTAAAATTTTCTTCAAGACTAAATTGATCTATATTCGAATATTTCATTAGCGACTTTATCAATCGAGTTGATAAACATTTAAACTTTACAGTACACACAGTTGGAAAGATCGTGGAAGGTGGGGGGCTGGGGCTCAGATAACCCCTGGAATTTGATTGAATGGATTAAAAATAGCTTAGTCATTCGAATAAATGGAAAATGATTTCTGGAAACGAGAATCAAACCCAGGAACTTGGGCTTAGCCAAATTAATCCGCTTGGAATATACAATATATTTGTATTACCGACAGCATAAATCCACAACCGAGTCACCATTGGTTGTGATATCAATGATAGCTCTTGGTAGCCAATGATATCCACATGGCCATCACAGACTCCCTTAAAATATGACCCTGACCACGAAACGATCCCTGTTTAGCTCAGTGGTAGAGCATTGGCAAGCTAAGTCAAAAGTCCTGAACTCGATTCCCGCATACAGGTGTCATTTTTCAATTTATTCAAAAATAGTGGTTAAAAGTTCATTGTTAAAGATATTCATTAAAACAAAAAATATTTTCATCACAATAAATTGGATTTGTTTAAATCAAAAATATTATTATACATATTTTAGTTTGTTTTGTTTTTAGTTTATCTTGATAAGAACGAGACATGTCAACATTTTGAAAACAAAGCTATTTTTAATCTAATCCATACATTCTCTGTATAAAAAGACTAAAGTTGATTTTTATTTAATAATATTACTATAAAGAGATATTTAATTGCAATAGTTTGTGGAGGTTCTTATGCCTTAGCTACTGTCACCTTCCCTTAAATACGGGCCTGGTAGTCCTTGATGATCGACCTTTCCGAATCTAGATGCAGTGTTCTTGGGACCATAAGTGAATGATCACTGGTTTAACTCAATGACCGAGCCCAGAGAGGTCCCACTTTAATCCGCCCATTAGGAATTTCATATATCTGCCCATCCATCCGGCTGTTTGTTCCGCAACAACCATCAAATACACGAAACAGATTTAACTTAATTTGGCAGAGGCATTCTACGAACCTAGGCCAAACGACGTATTTTAATTAGGTTATCCACATAGTAGCCGTTCAACGTATTTTATCTTTATAATTCATCTCAAAAGGCTTGAATCTGTAATTCTAAGCGATTGACCGAGTACCTAGGTTTTTCAACATATTTTATGAGACTAACGTCTTAAACAGCTTGAAAAACGGTTATTATATATGAATATAATGTATTATTGAGTATAATATATTTGTTATTTTGTCTAACTTGATCACCAAGGGAAAATATCTACCTAAAATTACAAGAAAAAAATTATAGGAGCGATTTAAACTTGAAATTTAAAGAGAAATTTAAGATTATTTACAACAAGAACATAGAGAAAGCGATGTCTACTGAACACAAAACTACTAGTAAATATCTGTGTACAATATTTTTATCACATAGATCAGGATTGTATGCAACTTGCACTATCCTCATATCCTTCCTGTCATAGATATATAGTTAATAACTCCCATTAGTTGCACTTACTTATGTACTATTAATGAGGCAAAACATCAGAAAATGTCAACATGATTTGATGATTTTTCTTTTTAGCAAATCAACGAACAGCTTTTGACTTTACTGAAAATAAGATTAAGGGATTTCCAGACGGTATGACCATTGATACTGAAGACAAATTGTGGGTTGCCTGTTTTGGAGGAGGTCAGGTAAGCAATAACGAATTGAGCCATTTTTTTTTAAAAGTTTTATATGGCACTATAATACAAGTGTGATGTATTCAGTGGCAGTGGAACCTTATTTGTGTGGGTAGGAACTGGTGGGTATTGAGGGGAGGGGGGGGGGCGAGGGTCGAAGTAAAAAGCAGGTTATTTTTAGGGACTTGTTCCTCAGTAAATGTTTGAAAATTAGATACCTCTAGAAGCTATTTAGAGTGATTTTCCTTGGCAAAATTTTTGAAAATTAGATGAGGTTAGAAGCTTAGAGTTGGCCTTTCCCAACTAACTTTTAAAAATGTGATGATCATAGAAGCTACTAAGAGTGGCTTTTTCACAGATTAAAAAAATGTTTTTTTATCAGTTATTTGATGTTTAATACAAGGCCATCTTTCAGCTTTATATTTGAGAATACCAGAGAGGAGTGAAATGAGTCAAAAGGAGGGCAAATTTATTCCTAGGGATGGTGGGCAATCTTTACAGGGTGGGGAGATGCCCTCTGCCTCCCCAGATCCTCCACCACTGAATATATTTGAAAAGTGTGTACTGGAAAATACGTCAGACATGTGACCCTTAGCTTCACATTGTGATTCTAGTTCATATACAACACATGCTTATTATTTTCCAACACCTGTCTATATTTTTTTTAGTGCATTTCATCTTTATGCTAGTTTAGATTATTAATTAGTCTTATTTAAGGAGACAGAATTAAGAGAGTGGATTTTAATAAATTGCAATAGAAGTGATATGAAAAACTATTAGTGAAAACAACTAATTCCTAGTTCAGTATTGAACCTAGGTCTCTCGAATCATGGACAGGAATGTAAACCACTGCAACGACCCTACGAATACCATGTCTAAAGACACATAATACATAGGTATTGATTATTAATAACAACCTGTGGTCTAATGTATATTAGTATTGCATCATTAAGGAAGACATTTAGGGTTCAAATAATAATACAATCTCCCGCGTCTGTGCTACATCACTCGTAGCTCAGTTTGTGGACAGTTTAGCCAGTACTAATGTACAGTGGCTCAGGGGATGCTCGAATGTACTAATTGTACATCCTTTCCGTTGATCCTCTTTCCATGTCCCGATGAGATGAGGGGATGATGATAGTGAGTATGAGGGTGTGGAACCAGTGAAAACACGTGAGCCTAATCAGCCAAACCTTAGTGAGTGATGGGGTGATTCCCCTTCCGGGAAAATTATCCAAGCTACCAGCAGGGAATCGAACCCGGGACCCCTAGGCTTGTAGTCAGGTACACAGGCCACTACACCACGGGGCCGGTTAGTGTTCAAATACTTGTGTAGATCACATTTTCTTTAGTTATCTTATTACAAACTACTGTCTGATTTTCATAGGAAGCTTTTCATTGAAAACTGGAAACTCATGTTGCCACAATGGGGGAGATAAAAATATTACAATTATTACATTCTTAGTCCGTTTAGTTAATGGTGTAAAGAGGAATTATAAGGTAATACTTATTGGAGGCTTTTGATAACTTTTTAGTTTAACTTTATATCTATTAAATCAAAAATTAATAAACTAAATAAGACATATTTCTAGAATGAAGTTTTTAAAATGATTTAAAATAATTGATGTTGGTGGTAGAACGTTGGCTTCCCATAATAATCAGGGCTTTTATTCCTTCACACTTCCCCACATGCTATCATAAAGATTTTTGATTGTGTTTGGAAACATAATTTATGTACTGTACGTATGTATTGCAAAAATATATATTTTGTTTATTCACACACACACACAC